>NMRB01000495.1:252581-265291 GCA_002633025.1 Notospermus geniculatus
CAGCAGCGCTAAGTTTCGGTCCAGAGATAGTTTTTACCATAGGCTACCTGTACACCAAATTTCAAGTTTCTAACCCAAGCGGTTTAGAAACGTGCCACCCATGTTAACGACGACGGACGACGGACGACGACGGACGACGGACGACACACCATGAGAGAAGCTCACCTCACAGAGGTGAGCTAAAAATGTAATGCCACCCGCTTAAGGGCCACCCCCATGTCATTCTCAACACTTTCTGTGAAAATGGTGCCATTTCGATCAGAAACCACGGAGGAGTTCGTGTTCGAAGTTAATGTGCCACCGTCAATTATAATATAGATGATTGGGAAAGGAAACGTTGTATTTTTCAAATATATATAAATACGTAAAATTATCAACACTTTTGAAAAAAATATTTTTTTTAAGAATGATGAAATGTAATGCGAGTCCTTCCATTACTTCCACTCGAATATTCAAACTTCAACCTTCCGACTTCAAGTTTGAATCCGGAGTTCAATTTTCAAGCTTGAACCCCGGACTTCAAGCTTGAGCCAGGGACTTCAAGTTTGAACCCTGGTTTGACTTCAGTCTTCAAGCTTGAAATCTGACTTGAATCTTCAAGCTTGAACGAAGATTAAATTGCACTTAGGTTGCGCCACAGCTTTTCAATTGTTCAGGTTTGCCAGGGCATGATGTGATAATGGAAAAGTTGTGGCTCAACCTAAGTTCAAGATAATCTTCGTTGGTGCATACGGCCCTGGGAGTTCAATATTTAAGTAAAGTCCCAGTTCTAGGGCAAGCCAGAGCGGGGAAAAATGCCATGACTCAAATTATCATGTCAAGATGGGTTTATGCATTGCGGGAATTCCCGACATCAGCATACAGATGGAGTCTTGGTGTGCGGGAATTAAACAAGAGGACTTGAAAATGTCATATGGTTCCCGTATAGGTTCATTAGATGAGAATGGAAATTGTCATATGTCACACATCATCAAGGTTATTGCATGACTGAAATGGGCATCCTCAATAACCTAACTATGGGTGATAGCATGCCTCTACCTCTACACAGGCAGAGATATTTCAAATTATCAAGTTTGACCTACATGTAGACAATGACCTCTGATAATGACCTCTTGGTAATGACCTCTGATGATCAAGGTCATTGCGTAATCGACATGGGCATCCTCAGTAGGCCTACCCTAAGTGTGGATGACATCATGCCGCTACGTCTACCACAGGCAGAGATATTTCAAATTATCATGTTTGACCTTGACCTTGACCTCTGATCATCTAGATCACTGCATAATCGAAATGGGCATCCTCAATAACCTAAGAATGGGTGATATCATGTCTCTACCTCAACCACAGGCAGAGATATTTCAAATTATCAAGTTTGACCTTGACCTCTACCCTGACCTTCCCCTATGATCATCGAGGTCATTGTGCAATCGAGAAATAGGCATCCTCAATAATCTACATGTAAGTATGGGTATTATCAAACCTTTACCGCTACCACAGACAAAGATATTTCAAATTATCAAGTTTGACCTTGAACTTGACCTCTGATTATCAAGGTCATTGCATAATCCAGACCTGCTTTCCATTGGCGCGTTTCCGTGCGCGGAAACGCTCGAAAGCATTGTTTGTTTCCGCTTCGTTGGTCACGGCGCGGAAAAAAACAAGGCCTGTTCACACCAAAACCGCGCCGCGGGCGCGACGGCTAAAAACGACGCGCGTTCGCCGCCGGGAAAATAAGTTCAATGGATTTCCAATAAAGGCTAAGAATCCATTCACGCGATTTTCTTGCCGCAGACGCTCGAAAGCATTGTTTGTTTCCGCCGCGTTGGTCGTGGACAAAGGATGCGACATCGCGCGGCACGAAAATCGCGCGCGATGGGTAAATCGCGTTCAGTGTATCCCTAGGCTTAGGCTAGGGATACACTGAACGCGANAGGCATTGCGGCATGAAATAACAAAGAAACAACGCGCGCGATGGGAAAATCGCGTTCAGTGTATCCCTAGCCTTTGGCAAACGGGTCAAACCAGAGACGCGCGGCAAAAATGACGAGCGCTCGCCGCTGCGCGTCTTTGGTGTGACCCTTTAAAGCTGCTTTTCCACGAGACGCTTGCGGGCGCGGATTTGGAGGCGGGCGCGGGTGCGAGTGAAATAGCTAAAGGGAAATACGTTGGATTGATTTTTTCACCCGCGCCCGCCTCCCATTCCGCGCCCGCAAACGCCTCGTGGAAATGCAGCTTAAAGGTCCTTAAGGCCGTCTCACACGAGCGTTTTATCCTGCGTTTAGGCCGTGCGCCTAGGGGCGTTTATGAAACGCCGAAATGAGCGCATGGTAAGGGTAGGGACACACCTAACGCGATTCGCATGCGATAGGGCGACGCATGCGTCAAAACCTTTGTTTGCGTGCAGTGCGGCGGAAAATAACAAAGGCGTTGCCGCATGCGTCAACGAATCGCGTAAGGCTAGGGATACACTGAACGCGATTTACCCATCGCGCGCGTTGTTTCTTTGTTATTTCATGCCGCAATGCCTCCGAAACAAAAGAGATTCGTGCGAAAATCACGCGCGATGGGTAAATCGCGTTCAGTGTATCCCTAGCCTTAGGTGTGTCCCTACCCCTAGCGCAGGGTTGACGCGCTGCGTGCACCAACTCTGCGTTTGTAAACGCAGATCTCTGGGTGAACGCATTGGTTTTCAACATGTCCAAAACTTTTTCGAAAACGCAGAAGAGTGCGTCTATTGACGCAAACGCTGCGTTTAAGAACGCATGAAAACGCATGAGAACGCACGACAACGCACAAGAACGCATGAAAACGCAGTGTTTGTAAACGCACTGCGCACTGCGCGTTTAGGGTAGGAACACACCTAACGCGATTCGCATGCGATTGGGTGACGCATGCGTCAACGCAATTGTTTGCGTGCAGTGCGGCGGAAAGTAACAAAGGCGTTGTCGCATGCGTCAACGAATCGCGTTAGGTGTGTAGCCACCCTAACAGACGCCTACTTTGCGTTAATTTAGCGCATTCTCTGCGTCAAAGAACGCATTGCCAGCGTTTTGTGAACGCCATGTCTGCGTTTTGAAAACGCAGGACGTGCGTTCACACGGCGTCAACTATGCGCTAAATTGTGCGCTTGTCGGCGTTTTCAAAACGCGCTAGTTGACGCCGTACTCAGCGCTCGTGTGAGACGGGCTTTACACACCAAAACCGCACCGCGGGCCGCGACGGCGAAAAACGACGCGCGTTCGCCGCCGGGAAAATAAATTCAATGGATTTTCAATAAAAGGGTCACACCAAACACGCGCGGCGGCGAGCGCGCGTCATTTTTTGCCGCGCGTCCAAAGCAAGGCTAGGGATACACCGAATGCGAATTCGCGTGCGATAGGCCAACGCGCGCGATTTACGCTTTGAAAGCCTTTGTTTGCGTGCAGTGCAGCGGAAAATAACAAAGACTTTGACGCGCGCGTCAACGCATCGCGTTCGGTGTAAGCCTAGGGATACACTGAACGCGATTTACCCATCCCGCGCGATTTTCGCACGAATCTCTTTTGTTTCGGAGGCATTGCGGCATGAAATAACAAGGAAACAACGCGCGCGATGGGTAAATCGCGTTCAGTGTATCCCTAGCTAATGGGTGGGTGCACACTAGAAGCGATTCGCCAAGCGATTTGGCATCGCACGCGAATCGCTTTTGTTTGGGAGGCATTGCGGCATGAAATAACAAAGAACCGTCGCATGCGTTGGGCGAATCGCGTGTAGTGTATACCCACCCTAAGGGTGGCTGCACACCTAACGCGATTCGTTGACGCATGCGGCAACGCCTTTGTTATTTTCCGCCGCACTGCACGCAAACAAAGGTTTTGACGCATGCGTCGCCCAATCGCATGCGAATCGCGTTAGGTGTGTCCCTACCCTTACCATAGCCTAAAGCCTAGCGCACATTTGCGGCAAAACACAATGCGTAAAGCTGGCTGTCCATTCACGCGATTTTCGAGCGGCAGACGCTCGAAAGCATTGTTTGTTTCCGCCGCGTTGGTCGTGGACAAAGGATGCGACATCGCGCGGCACGAAAATCGCGTGAATGGATTCTTAGCTTTAGGGGTGTTTTTAAAGTCGACTGACCCAACGCTGTCGACTCGTCATTCAGCCAGGTCAGTCGATTTTAACAGACACCCCTAAGGCTTCCGTTACATAGAAGTATACGGTATACGAAAACGCCGGTTAACAAAGGCTTCCCGAGGATTCACGACCGTGAAGCCATTGTTAACCGGCGTTTTCGTATACCGTATACTTCTATGTAACGGAAGCCTAATGGATTGAGTTTTGCCGCAAATGTGCGCTTGGCTTTAGTCTTAAACACCCTTTTTGAATACGGCCCATTAAAAGTTTACTCACTTCCGCGACTGTGCAGTTCACGAATGTATCAGTGGAGCACCAGAAAACCACGAGTCGTGAGAGTGAGCCTCGACCGAATCGATTGCAAATGCCCCATTCAAAGATGAAAGGTTGTTCCGAATACCGGTACATTCAATTTGACTGGTAAAACGCATTGAATTTTTCTGACAGAACTTGATTTGAACAATCTTCTCAACGTGACACTAATGTATTATCCGTTATTTGAAACTGTCACCATAAATTGTAAATCGCCTATTCAGTTGAATAAGACAAGATCGTACACCCTTAATCATAAGTAAATGCACAGCTAATAAACTTAAATATTTCCCAAAATCTTCAGCGGATGAACCTTTGCGTTTTACGGCAATTATTTAGTATCATGAACCTGCATGAGTTGTATTTTTGGCAAAAGTTTAAAATTTCTGTAAAAAAGTGTGATTTTCAATCGCATATTTTTAAAAACTCAAACCAACGCCATTTTAAAGCTTTTCTGTTTCTATACACGAAGAAAGTTTCAAATTTTCAATCGGAGCTTCAATATCGTAATTATGAAGAATTTATCCAAAAGTTTCAGTCGAAACTCCAGTCAACAGTCCACGTCTTATTTTATAGTCGACCTTTCCTTATTGTCCCAAGATGAAGGTCACGAACATGACGAAATAATAAGTCCCATTCATCGTTGGTCAAGTTAGCAAATGGCGTCAATTCCATAAGAGGTTACGTCGGCTCTCCTGCCTTCATGGTAAGGAGGAATTACGAAAGGTGACATCGCCACTCATCCCACAGAAAAGACCTCCTGGCCTTGGATTACTCGATGAAGTGTCATCAAGAGTAAATAGGGAGGTTTCGCAAGCGCCCGGTTAGGCCATACGACGACGTTTATCTATTGTTTGGTTATACCCACGCAATAGATAAACGTCGCCGTAGGGCCTAACCGGGCGCTTGCGAAACCTCCCTACTATTGTTGACCACGCCACGAATAGGCCTATTCACAATATTCGGCAGGCTGGGTAGATCTAAACAGCTAAATGAGACGGAAGGACTAGCCCCGACTTGACTGGAAAACCGAACTAAATTCATTTTGGAAAATGCTCTGTAACTTTTGTTTACCACCGACTGTTTTAAACCTGAAAAAAGCATTTTGCTGGGAAACAAACAGGCTTTAAAGTGACGTTAGTTTCGTTCCGATGAAATGACCGATAAAAAATCACACTTTTTAAACGGAAATTTCAAACTTTTGCCAGAAATGCATTTTATCAAAAATCAAGATAATTTTTGTCTCAAAGTGTGTCTTAAGGCCCTAAATATCTGCCGTAAAAAGCAAAAGTTAATCCGCCAAAGATTTTAGTGAAAAATATTTAAGTTTATTAGCTGTGCATTTACTTATGATTAAGAGTGTACGTGTAGGTCAAATGCGCCGAGATCTTACCCGCAAGTTTGGTCGTAACCACTGTTCGTCCCGTCACGGATTTTCATGCCAGGCAGAAGACAAATGACTTTCGTTTCTCATGTTATGAAAGAGAGGGCATAAATGGCGATGGTAAGTACCATAAATCAGCGAGAAAAATGTAGTCATACTTATTGATATTCCACCGCGTAGTTAGTTGCACCTACCTATAGGCTCAGTAAGTTGGAAGAGGATCCAGACGACACGGTCCGGATATCTCGTCAGCGTCCATAATGTCGGTGAGTTTTTTGTGTAGTTCAATCCCAATAAGGCCGTGGAGGTGTTACCATAGTTACTACAGAGTGTGTCACATTCATAAATTTTCCGCAGGACTTGGTTTCGGCGTCTGTCCCTGTAGTTCCTGAAGAGCACTTGAAGAATACAGTAAAGGTCTGTACCCACTAACGCAATTTTTGTGGCGGAGAGCGACAAAACAGGGTCATAGAAATTTGATACTACTTTTTCAATGGTATTATATGATGATAAACAGGAAGTCAACTTCCAGAATCTTGCAAATTTTCGACCCCAACCGGGGTCTTCTTCAGGCTGGCACTTTCAAGTCGAGCTACCAGAAGTGTAATGAGCTGGATCCCAACATTACAAGTAAATCTGAAATAAAGAAACCCTGTGCAAACAGGCGGTGTGGAAAGTAATAGTTTAACAGAAACAACGCCCCATTGTTGAGTGCTGGAGCTAACTGCAAGAGAAGACCTGTAAAACAGAAACAGAAACAGAGTATGATTAGTACACGTGTGACAGACCGGACACACACACACGCACACACCATGACCAAAAACAATATGGTTCGCGATCTGATTGATCGGGAACCATAAAAAGATTGGTGGACTCGACTGATCGTGTTGTAGGCCTATAGTTTGTTTACAAATCTGCAGTGAATTTCAATGATTTGCTCCAGTCAATTTCCGGTCAATTTTGCAGATTTGTTGGCCGAAGTGGGGACGTGTGCCGGGTGCGCCCCCCCCCCTTGGATCCGCGTCTGGCTTTGTTGACAAAAGGGTTTACACCTTCACTAATCACCCGCGATGTCCGTCAACACAAAGTATGCGTGCATAGAAAGCACCTTTCATTGTAGGCCTGTACAAATAACTGTATAAAGTCGCAAACAAAATAGGAAACAGAAGCGCATATTTGAATGTTTGGATTTTGTCCGGCCTCGCGGTATTCAAGATCAGAGACGTTTACACGGTGCCCAATCAATATTGCCTACAGCAGTGGGAGAAAGTTCCGGTCACCAACACGTTGCGAAGGTGAGGTTCCAAATCGCTATAAATACCATTGCTAAGGGCAAAATGATCGCCCTAGGTGAATGAATACACTATAAACATGATAAAAGGCATGCTGCTGCAATATCTCCCAGAAATTTCCAGGAGAACGCAATTTTAAAATGAACTGTACGGCTGCGGGAGAAGCCTAATTCTCCCGCAGTTAATACCTCGAACAGCACTGACGCTCTCATGTCGACGGCGCGTCCTTCCATGCTCTTGGTCCATTCCACTGCCGCCATTTTCTTTTCCCGGTACGTCACGTGATTTTCAACCAAATATCCCCGTTCAAGCAACCGATCAGTTGAAAGCAGTCGCAGGTCGACGGATCTGAGTGGAACTGGAGACAACTAGTCGCCGAAAAGTAGAACAGATAGGCAACTCGAAGCAACTCGGGGATCCGGCAGTTGCTCGGAGACGCAAGCGTGCTCAGGTCGACAAAATCGGCAAATGATCAGTCACTCCGAGTTGCTTCCATCGCCGGAAAGCTAGTTGCCGCGAGTTGCTTCAAGACGCAATGTCGATCTGAGCCAGGCTTATAGTGGGTGGGTTTTAAAAAGTGTTCCGTCCGACACTAGAAAATTTTCGCCATTCTTTTGTCTACTAGTGAAAGGCTGTTTCTTGAAACTCCACGGTACAATATTCATGTCAGATCTAGGTATCATGGAGCTCTAAAGCCTCGCTTATGTCGCCCTTACGTACAGTCAGAACCAGTTGGCAACTGATAATCGGCGCGTAGTTGGAATTAATCAGTCATAACTACTAGGTGACATAAGCCGTGGTTACACCTGTGGTAAAACTGGCCTCTGCCTCGGGCTAGCCCCGAGCGTGGCCGAGAGTTATGCGCCCGAGTGAGGCCTATTTTACTACAAGGGACGCCCNATTTGTCAAGTTTATGTTTATTATGAATGCTATGCATCAGTTCATTTTTGACGTACAGTAGAACCTCTCTTAATGGACACCTCTGCCAGGGGACACCTCTCTATTAAGGACAGCAAAATTGCGTCCCCAGTTGGTAACGTCTGTTCATTTTGACCTCTGTATTGAGGACACTGCTCAATCAAGGACAGTGTCCGTCAGTCCCAAAGGTGTCTGTTATAGAGAGGTTCACTGTACTGATGTTTGATGATCCTACATTTATACATGTATTCATCCCTGTATGCCTGATACCAATTCTATGCAAGTACTTTATACAGAACCGATTCTATCCAACCTCAATAGCATTTTGGTTCCCAAAGCCACCGCTAGGGCTAGAAGGCTTCGGCTCTGGCTGCCATTTTCGCGACAAAAATTTGTCGCGGATCTCAGTGCGCATGCGCGGATACCGTTATGTTGACATCCCGGGTTATTTTTAGAATGGAAAGCCGGTAACCACGTGGGTGCTAATGTGATTGAACACGCCGAATCGTGCGAAATGGCAACACCGAGGAAGTTTCTGTTGATGAGAAAGTTGGTATGTGTTGCAGATCTGTAACAAAAAGTCAAAATAATCGCCGTTTTGTAGACCGGAGGAGAATGAAATTTTACCAGAAAATGGACCGTTACAGTGACGTCAGCAACAAAATGGCAGCCAGAGCCGAAGCCTTCTAGCCCTAGCGGTGGCTTCGGGAACCAAAATGCCTCAATAGTAGATGCACTCTCATGTCGAGGTGTACACTATAGGGCCTACTGGAGGTTCAACTATACATGAGCTTGTTACCTCACCAATCCATTGTTACCTCACCAATCCAGTATCCTTAAGTATTGGAACCTGCTGTGTATTATCACTGTTGCTGAATTGACATGGAAATTTTTAGCAAGATTTGCTATGAGTTGTTTGTTAATGTTGTTGATTACGTGCATGAGTTGCAAGCTCAGTCTATCTGTAGTAGACCCGTCCTTCCTGTCCAACTGTCTTCCTGCTGTATTTCCTGCCAGTAATTAACCACCCACACCCATTGCTTTCACGTTAGCTCTGCTGAAATCATAAATGGAACTGTCACGAGGTTGTGAAGTAGAAATCATGTTTATGTGTAGGCTTATTTTATGCCACAGGGACTGCTGCCCTCTGCTGTGGTTTATGTAGGTTGGAGGAACCTTCACATAGGGTTCCTGCTTTCGTAGATTTGTCGTATCTTTCAAGTCAACTTTGGACTAAACTGTTTGGTTATTTTTCACATTTTATAGAGGGAACAATACCAGGAAACAGTGTATATTTATAGAGTAAATAGATATGCTATTTTCAATTGTAAATTCACAAGATTGTGTTCATTAACGTCTGCAATTTGTAAATCTTCATGACTGTATTCAATATCTTTGGAAGAACAGATGTCAAGGGATTTTCTGGGATTAATCTAAATACATTTGATAATGTCATTGATGTATCCTCTATTGTTAATATATTTAGTGTATTGACATGCACAATGTATACATGTTCGGGACCATATTCTAGGGTATGTTCTGCCCTCTTTTTTTCGGAAGTTGAAACTACACTGTGCACAACAGTGTCCACCATCAATTCCACTGGGTTATTTTCATGGGAACATCGTTCAAATCTTGTTTGTACCGAATGCTGACCTCAGGACTGACCAAACCTCTTCTTGAATTTGATATGCTAGTAGGCCTACTGCTTTCACTGGCCAATACAATGTATAGTAGTATTCAGGAACTTTTTACATGAAGGTGCATATAGTTGTGTTAGATACCTGTGTAAATATGATGTGACCAATAAATGGTGTATATTTCATATGGAAAATTGACATGTATTCATTGTTCATAATTCAGGTGGTGAAGTTCACCTGACTTGTCTACCAACACTCAGCTGACATGCAGGCCAAGTACAGGTATGGAGATGTTACAGGCTTCTGGCAGTGTTTGTACATGCCTGCTCAAGTCTAATCACACAGAGAGCAGGCAATCTGCTGCTGAAAGCAAGGAGATACATGTAAGCAAAAATTCATAAGCGAGCGATAAGTGGTCGAACAAGTTGACATGTCATTCTGGTTTGCTAATAGATTCATGAGAGGGATATCTGAAATAGAGAACATTTGAGTTATCAACAATAGGGTCTCCGAGCAGAGTCATGGACATAAAACTCAGGACGTGGTTGTTCATAGGTCTCACTGAGACAGGGTGCGTGCAGCCTGTGGAGCACCAAATTTAAGACCTTTTTAAGACCAAGTATCGGCAAAATTTAAGACCTATTTTCTTCTAAATGAAGCCCCTGGACAAACCACGGCAGGGTTTCCGCAAGGGAAAAAATGACAGGGATCGACGCGGCCAAGAAGGCGGGTAGGCTACTTGGGTGGGGGGTCTGGGGCCCTCCCCCAGAAAAATTTTGATTTTTAGAAGCCCGGAGATGCGATTTCCCGACATCTCCTGC
This sequence comes from Notospermus geniculatus, assembly GCA_002633025.1. Lineage (NCBI taxonomy): Eukaryota > Metazoa > Nemertea > Pilidiophora > Heteronemertea > Lineidae > Notospermus > Notospermus geniculatus. Next base: position 263,062 of record NMRB01000495.1, read on the forward strand.
CAATTTTTTCACTGCCGTGATATGAAATTTAAGACCTTTTTAAGACCTACCCACCAGAAATTATCAAACTTAAGACTTTTTAAGGCCTTGAAAATGGAAGTGCCAAATTTCAGACTTTTTAAGACCTTGCACGCACCCTGCTGAGAAGTGAGATATTCCTACCAGCTTCAGACCCGATGAATGGCTCAGTGATTACATGACGAGAAAAGAACACAACCAGACCGTTCATATACGATACAAAATATTTATTCCCGTCGTTCACATTACGTACAAACTAACAATAAAATGGACCACAATACTAGAGAGTATAAATATTGAAGTGATGCAACGATCACCGACGTACAGGTATGGATTATCGAGGGCTAAGGTCGAAACGAGAAAAGGCTGGGACAAGAAACTGACGAAAGTTGAGGTGGTATGGAAATAAACTCCCACATTGATGAAGTCCAAGTTGACTTCAACAGACCAGGGACCAGCCACAAACATTGAGGGCTACAAGAAACCTAAGCACAGACAAAACCACAAACATGAATATAATTTTGAATCAAACAGGCATACGTAAGTCTTTGAATCTATTATCAACTGGATTTGTGTTGGTACCGTCACTCTCGATAATCTAGTGTATGTCTATGTCTTTGAACACTTGGGGCCACTTGGGGCCGTATTCAACTTCACTAAATGCACACACTTCCACCATGCACGACGAAGTCACACGTGTCTACCATGCATTTGACGAAGTCACACAGGTCTAAGTCACTCTTTTTGAATACGGCCATTGGTGTCTGTGCCAATTTAACTCTCACTGATCATGAAATTTTGGAAGTCCTCAAAATTCTTAAATTGAGGCCACCATGAGGCATGACACCACATCATGTGCAATGTGGGCTCAAAACCTTAGACATGTATTCATAAATGCAGGACTTGGCTATTTCCTTCAGTTTTTGAAAAACACTTCCCTTCTTGAAGAACTGAAGGAATATGAAATGCAAGCTCAGCTGACCTATCACCAGATCGTGATATGAAAACCCATGACTGACCATTTGAAATGACGAAGCCTCAACTTAGCCAGTGGCCGAGGCAACACTCTCACTGGGCATTCAGCAAGTTTAAAAATCTGGTTGATGCGGGCTCCAAGAAACTGGCAATAATTGACCAGACAAATGTCTGGTATGTACAGTGTCTACATGGAATGCAATCAATGCTGTCTACTTCTTCTTCTTAGGACGTCCACGCCCATCTGGTGTGCCATCAGCCTTGCGTTTCTGCCCCTTGGATGGCGTGCCCTTCTGACCGCGTCCCTTCTTCTTCTCGGCCTTCTCCTTCTCTTCCAGTTCCATGTTTTCACGCTCAATCAGTGTGATCAGGGTGTTGCAACGACGCTGCAGTTCCTGAGAGCATAAAACAAACACTTGTAAACAACAGAAGTCATACAATATCAGTAGAAAGTCAAGTTGCATGAGAGAAGTCCGAATTCCGCTGTTCAAAACTTGCAGCTGACTTTTACTTACCATTGCAGTCCTGGATTTGATGAACCAATCAAATCGGAACTGTGGTGCCTGCCGGATTTGTGACCTCAACTCATCGTAGACATTCTCCTTATCAAAGCCAAGTTTATGTAGCATACAGACAAGAAATCTGTCCTCCTCTTCTGTGTAATTCTTGCCCTTGTTCGTCCCATACTGGATACGCAGCTGGTGGAACGGTGCACGGTAACGTTGCATCTGGAACAAGAAAGATGTGTTACCAAAAACCACTTGATAGAGCCAATAATGCCGCGTTTGTCACTTGGTCTGAACTCGGTGTCTAATCTCTAGTCCCTACCTTGGCATCCAGAGCCTTCTTGATGCTGGCCCGTCGCTGAATCTTTCCCTCGCCTCGCTCGATCTGTGCCATGATCCGCTCAATATCCTGAAGCTCATTGCATCTTTCCCAGAATACAGCAGAATACTCCATCACGTCTTCCGGCGTCTTACCCTCGACGTCACGTGATATACTATCAAGATCATCTCGGCCAAACTTTTCATTTGCTTTGATGAACTGATTGAAGTCTCTTTTACTCCATGTTGTGAATCCTTGTTTTAGTAAGTCCTCTTTTTCGCCGAGCTCTTCCTCACTCAGGACGTCTGCTTGGTCGATACGTTTTTGTTCCTCTCGACGAACGCGTTCTGCATCAGCTCCGAGATCATGATTCTTAGGCACCTGGAAAAGTAACATTTAACATGTTCTCATG
>NMRB01000495.1:280736-333084 GCA_002633025.1 Notospermus geniculatus
CTGTAAGATGATTATCATAACAGTTTATTTACCAGTAGATTTTTCTGTTTTGTTGGTCAGCTTATCCAGTTCCAAGTCACGGCTTATCCTTTGGACTCTTTATTGCTGTAACTACACCAGCTCACCACACTCAGGATGTAGTGGTATGCTTGCCAGATGTTTAGAATTATTTAATCATTGTATTGTCCACTGTGCCTGCTATATTGATGTTTGTTAATCTTTGTTGTCAGACCTGATGAAGGCACGGTAGTGTCGAAAGCTCGTCCCAATATACTCAAGTTGATCTACAAAAAATGGTGTTATTATGTACTTTTTCCTGATTTCAATCTTCTTGATCAACACGGCTACCTCGAAATTCTATATTAAAATCACCTATAATAACTTGATTTGTAGTTTCCGGGAAAATGAGAGAAACTTCGTTCAGCAAAGCAGCTATATTTTGTACTGTTGTTCGAGGGGAACAGTATATACCAACTATTTTGAGGTTATGTGATGGGATGTTGATTACAACAGCTTGAATATTCTGTGTCTGAGAGAATATTTTGGTTTTATGTTTGAATGATATATTATGGTGGGTATTCTTGATATAAACAGCTAGTCCATAGGGCGATGATGAAGTAGACCAATCGAATCTGTGGAGAGTACTATCGATGATTGCGAAATCATTATTGTCATCATTTGTGCTGAGGTTTGTTTCAGACAGTATTATGATATCACAGTTTGGTACGATTTGTTCTGATTTTAAATCAGGAAAGTGTGCTCGTAGAGAACGAGTGTTATGATACACAATTTTGAAAGTGTCTGGAGCTACATTGCATAGCGATGAAATACAAGGAATTAATGATGCTTCTGTTCGTAATCGAATCATTTCTGCTTTGACGTCGTTACTGACTTGTATGCTGTTTTCATTGAGATCTGATATGAAGAGTTTTTGAAGATTGGTGACTCGACTAAGAGCTACATAATGTGAGTGTTGAAAGGAACGGCCTGACAAATCAATCACTGCACTTTGAAATGTATCACCTTGAGATCTATGTATTGTCTTAGCAGATGCTGCTCGTAGTGGAAATTGTGTTCTTAAGACTTTGCCATTTTGGTATCTTCCAACTGTGAAAGTTCTTTTAAGTTGAAATATTGGGGTCCATGTGTTCGGTATATTTGGATTATATAAGTGTTTGTTCTTATGTCTACAGGAACGACCAATTGATTGATTATCGAATTGAACCCAAATAACAGAAGATGCATTATCAGGTCCTTTTTGGATAGCTTTGATGATACAAGGAGCACCATTTGCTAAACCATCTGTGACGTCAACGTTTGTGCTGATTTCATTTCTCTGACCAATGCCAGAAGTGTAAAGAAATTGGAGGTTTTGAGTTTTTGATGGATCAGTGATATTCATTGTCATTAATAAGATTTTGTTGCGGACTTGTTCTGATATATCTCCTAGTACAACATCGGTGGCGTTGACAGATATTTGTGAGTCTATACTTAGACTTTTATATGCATTATTGTTGTGTTCATCTACTTTTTTGTTGCTGAGAAATAGAAACGGCGCATCTTTTGGAATGGTAATGTTTTCGTTAGTTATCAATCTTGTGCGCAAGATACTGACATCTTGTATTGTGTGATTACCTTCACGTAGTCGATTTAGCAGTTCTGCAAAGGTCTTGTCTTCTTTTTGTCTCATAATTTCATCGAGCTCAAATAGCAAAAAGTGTTTTTGCCATAAATTTGTTGCGAGTGATGCTTAACCAGTGCTAAGATCTTTGAAAATCCAGTTATCAAATACAGGTTTTAATTGGAAAAGATCTCCAACAGCAATTACAGAGATGCCGCCAAAAGGCTGAATGGAGCCAGTGATTTCTTGTAGACGTGAATTAATGAAATTGAATAACTTGTTTCCAACCATGGATATTTCATCAATGATGAGGAATTTAACTTTTCTAAATTTGCATCTGAGGGTATTCAATTTGTCAGCAGTTAGTTTGGTGTACTGGAAACCTTGATTAGCAGGAATTTGGAACAAGCTATGAAGTGTATTGCCATGGATAAGGTAGGCAGCTTTACCAGTTGGTGCTGCAAGGAGTACTTTGACTTCATCTGGATTGCATTCTGGATATGAATTTAATGTTCGAATTAGTGCTTGATAGATTGCTGTTATCAACTTGCTTTTTCCAACACCTGCACCACCAAGGAGGCAAATATAGATTGGTTCATTTCTAGTTTTTGCCCAATGAAGAATATGGTAAAAAACTTCTTTCTGTTTTTTGTTTAACTGACGAATTAGCTGCAAATATTCTTCTTGACTCAATCTATCAGGAATTAGTTCGAAGGTTAATGATGCTGGGGTGTTTGTTGGTTTTAGGCCGATGTCTTCTGCTATGTCATATGTAGTGCAGACTGTATCATCAGGTGGTTGTAACGCTGCCATATCACCAGTGATATGCTTCACACCTTCATTCTTGTCATTTTCATTGGCAAATTGTGCTTCTGGAGCTATTTTATCCCATGCATCAGTTAAGTCATTGTCTTCAGAATTAGTGATAGTGATTTCTCTTTTCTTGTCTTGGTAATGATACTGATGTTGCATTTGATTGACTTGTTTTAGTTGATTTTGGGACAACATTTTGTACTTTTTTTCATAGGAATCATATGGATATATAAGGTCAGTTTCTTGCTTCCATGGGAGGAATAGCATTAGTACTTCTCTAAAGTGCTTTTCTGAGTCTTTGTCTTCATGGTAATTGACATAACGAATTATTATTTTATGTCTGCGTTTTTTCATGACAGTTCCATCAGTAAGTTCAATACTGTCCAAAATTTGTTCCTCTTCTGAATTGTTGAGTAAGTCATCTTCATGATATTTTGTTGCATTTTTAGGAGATGTGAAATAAAGAGCTACAAAGTCTGCAAGACACATTTCGTCTAGCTCAGGAGGTCGTCTGGAGTATTTGTTGATAATGTTGTCTTCTTCAATATCAGTGGAGTCATCAGGAAGATTAGCAAGTTCAGAAGCAGATTTTAGGAAAACAATGCGTTCTTCAGGTGGTGATGTGTTTATAAAGATTACCTGACGGGATATTTTTCTTAAAGGCATTCCTAAAATGAGGTAGATTGCTTGTTGAGCAGATATTTCAACATGATTGAGGAAAGTATTTCCGATATGACGTACTTGTTGCTTTAAATCCATATTTCCTTCTTTTGCTTCTTTGCAGGCATTGTACATGAGATTGCTCATGCCACTTTCTGATTTGCTGATGTAACTGACAACATACATTGCACATGAATATGCATCTAAAATGAACTGGAGGTCCATGTTAGCTTGCCATGCTCGCAGTAAAACTGGATTATAGTTGTTAATGCGAATTTCGTCAGGTGATCTTTTTAGGAATATGGTGTTCCTTTGGAGACTTGATCTTACTGCTAAAATATACTGTTCAAAGTTCAATTTGACTTGAGTTTCGAGGAATGCTTCAAAGGATATGTTGCTGCCCTCTTTCATGTCATTTAGAATTGTGTGAATTTTCTTCCAATTTGCTAAATGTACTAGTTTTTCTTCAGGGGGAAAATCAGCGGCGAGAGGTTGGAGTATGCGTGTTTTGGGCATTGGCGGCTGAGGAAAATTGAAACGACAAGCAGTATGGGTTTTTTCTTGCATGTTTTTGAGTGTTTGTGCATTTGCAACTTAAGCAAGTTTTCATCTACACCAGATTTGCTACATGAAACATATTTGTCAATGAAGTCCACAATTTTATTGTCATCTTCATCTGGATTTGGAGCATTTGCTATCCACATTAGCATGTGTATGTGTGGGCTACCTCTGCATTGAAATTCTACTCGAAACATGTAGTCTTGGAGAAGTCCAACAGGTGCAGAAGGATGTGACAAGATATCTGATATTAGAAGTCTAACTTGGTGATCAAAATGTCGTGCTAATGTGACTGGATCTTTCTGAAGTAATTCCTGCTTTTTTTGCCATGTGAATGCATTTACTTCTTCATCAGAATACTCTTTTTTTGTCAACAGAACGGCCAAGGATCTTTAAAATGTGTGTCCAATGGGTATCTGCTGATGAGAATGATGCAAACCATGTTGGTAAACCAAGCTGACGAATCATAGCAAATATGTCTTTCTTGGCTTTTTCAAGATAAGCTGGTGAATCATGGAGATCATAGAATATTTTGTAACCATCATCCAAATGAATAATTTTCTGTAGAGCATCTTTTTCTTTCAGTTTGCCAGCAGTATACTTTTTTTTCTTTTTCGTTCTTCTGAGGCAAATTTTGGATTTGTTCAAGACTTGTTGCATTTGCAGCTTTTTTAGTTTGAAAAATATGTTCGGAATATGGCTTGCAACACATCTATCACTTCGTCGCAGCTCTGACTTGCATTCATCACTGTAATGTAGCTTTCGGTGTGCATCATTTGACGTTTTTGATTGATGGTGTGGTTTCTTTTGGCCACAATATAGTGATGGAAATGCTAATTCTTCAGCATATTTATCTAAAAAGACTGAAAATGGGTGGTTTCCTTCACCAGGTGCTACAGATATGATAGATTTTCCATCATCAGTGAAGTCATCTGTGTTAGAATTTAGCATGGTATCTAAATTGGAAGTGCTTGGTTCATTGTTATCTCCGAGTTATTCCCATTTACCGGTATCATCATTTTGTTCTTCATTGACACAAGTAGTTGATTCATTTTTATCAACGTTAGTGCTAGACTGGTTGTCCTGAAGATGTGCATGTTCAGCATTTGTTTCATCGGGTTCGTTGTATTTCCAGTTAGCATCAAATGAAATTTTTTCTTCTTTATATAGAGGAATATTGTCTGATAGCCACTTGGACGCAGCAATGACTTTGTTTGGTCTGATTGCTTGATAATCCACATGGTGTTTGTATGCAATCTTTCTCTTCAGTTTCATTGGTATGGTTGCAGAATCATCTTTCTGTCTTGGTAGTATATTTACTGTATTGCTAACATTTGTAGGAACATTGACAACATTGCCATGGATACCATATTGGTTACCTCGAGGTAGATGATAGAGCTGCATGAATGGTATTCGGGGGGCAACAAATCTTTCTTCTAAATGAGTCAAATCTAATTCAGGTGGTTTGTCAGGAAATATGAGGCCATTGACTTTTGCCAGCGAAGGTATTTTTTTTCTGTTTCATATTCTGGTAACATGTATTGCATAGCCATTCTTTCTCATCTTTACTAATCTTGTTAGTTATACATTGCTTTCTGAGCTCATCTGGTATACTCATAAGATTAATGTTGTTTACACAGACAACGCTTTCTCTGTACCACATTTGATCACAACAAGTGCATATATATTCAGGTCCTTTTTCGACTTTCTGATGAAATGAATGTATAAGATAATCATAGTCATTCTGCATTGCATTTTCACATTGAGATAGAGTTTTTTTCTTTTTCTTTGGAAGTGAATCAGAATTGGCAGATGCATCATTACATATTTTTCGCTTTCTTGTTGATAATTCATTCTTACTTTTTTCTTGAAGATCAATACTATGTATGAATTTTGGGTTTTCTTTGTTGTACTATTTGCATTTTGACCGACATCGGTGTCTCTCTTTTTCTACGTAATCTGCTTTGTCTTTCATTTTTTGGTGATACTTTTGGTGTTTATTGCTAGGGAGTGATTTGCCACATTTGTTGATTTTATGCTGAATGGAAGAGTTTTTGTGGCTGTGAAGAACTTGCTCTTTACTTTGTCCACTAAGTGTGCTTTGGTATAGGAGTTCTTTTTGCAAGTTTTGTCTCATAGCATAATGTTGATTTTGTTGCTTTTGATGCACATATGCGTGTGGTTGCTTTTGTATTGAAGCAATATGAAGTACAACACCAAAATGATTTCCATTGGTGTTGACGAGGTAAATGCTGGGTTCTTTTGCTGGAGAACTTGCAAGGGAAGATTTTGGGAATCGTCTCCAGTTGTAATTGTCTTGTGACTGCGAGGAAGGACTATAAACATACACATAAGTTTGTAAAAATTTTGCAGCAGCAGCAATTTCAACTTCTGTAGCCCATGTGCCTACTTTAGACATATTAGTTTGACTTAGATACTCAAAAGAATTGTCATTGAATGGGTGATGTTTCATCACTGTTTGACAAATAAGATGTCTGAAGATAGAATGATAATTTTCATCACCAGTGACTATATATGAAATGCAGTGGAAGAAGCAATTGCCATCTCCAAGTACTGTCTTCAGTGAAGTTGGTTTCTTGCCGTTTAAAATAACAGGAGCTTGATCAGGACATTTTTGAGCAATTAAACATTGTATCTGTTGCATTTTATGTGGCAGAAGTTGCCTTAAATAATCTATTTGATTTTGTTGCCATGTAGCTGAGGGTGGTATGAACCAAAATATTTGCTGCAATGAGTTTGCATTACATGTAGGTTGAATGTGATATTGTAGATGACGTTTTTCAGAAAAACTAGATTGTTCCTGAATATCTGCCACTGGCATACCAGCAAGATGCAAATCGGTCTTTGTGGTTGCTACTGGTTTCAGTACAACTCCTGGTATTGTTTGTGAACATGGTGAATATGAAGTTGCAGGTTCAGATGTTGCAGAAGTAGCTTTGTGTTGAGATGCTGAATATGCTGACGATGAATATTTTGCCTCAGCCGGAGCTGATTGTTTTGGTTCAGCAAAAGCTGAAGATTTTGATTCAGCTGGAGCTGAATGATTTAATTTAGCCATATTGGCCATGACACCCTTCAGTTGCTGTACTGCAGCTGGTTGTTCAGGCTCATCCAAGGGTGTAGTCATTGTCTTTTCCCATCAAATGCCTTATATATTGTGACATCATCTAAGTTGGCTTTATATTGTCCATGCAATGACCGATTTGCATTCTGTGCTTTCTTTCGGGCAGTGTTTGCTGACAATGTAGATCTGGACGCAAGGAAACAAACGCCGCGTAGCGGCAAATCAGCGAAGCTTGCTAATTACGTATGCGTTTCACTGCAATCATTCTGGCCTTGGACAGGAAAATTCGCCTGAAACTTTGTCACCTGATACTGAATTTACAAGAGTAAGACAGGCGTTTAAATCGTACAGGATCGGTGTGTATCGTAATTGTTAGGCGAACTGATGTGAAAACTAGTCCAAAACGGGATCCAGTTATGAGTTTGAAGCGGTTTTTAGTAACTGGCGGTGAACATGTGACGTCATCATCTGGCCTATAAATTATTCTCAGGGACGAAACTGCACGAAAACGAATTTAGTCCATTCCGGTCGCTGAATATGTGACGTGACTGATGGCGTCATAATCGCTTAGATTGGTTACCGATCCCTCCGCTTGGGGCTGGCTGTACCAGTCTGATAATCAGCTGATCTTTTCGAAAACGAAGTTCATGAGTTAGTCCATTCTGCTCGGCCGTTTCACACATCATCGTCGTACCTCATGTGAAGTTCAAAATACACAGGTCGGGAGGTGTACTTATATATCGTGGTATGGCGAAGGCATTCCCATTTTCCACGTAATCTGTGTATTGTCGGTAAATAGCCCAGGCTACAGTGAAATAATATTTACTTATTATGCAATGTGTTGTTAATGTTGGGGCCCGTCCGTGTTGCACAGTCTGGTGGGCAGTGCCTCAACTCAGTAAACTGCTGCCTGGGGACCTTGTTGTGCGTCGCCCCCAGTTCATTCTTAAATACATAATATCATAGACAGTACATGCTTTCGCTGCTTTTAAGAGAGAACGTTGCTTTTCTCTCTTAAAGCAGCGAAAGCATACTTTATCTTAACTATCGCCAGAAGGATACATGGTAAACCCCTACAAAAGCCCCACCGGTTCAATAATTCTGGATTTCTTATACTTCGGCATTGTCTGAAGCAAAAGAACAATTTATTCACAGATTTATTGATATCTAAGATGTGCCTCTAATGTTAAGACAGGATAAATAATAGTGGTAAAAGAAGCCACAACTAGGTGATACAATTTTACATTTGTGATGCATCACTATCATCATTATAACACACTGTGAGAGACATGCCTACATTTTGTGGTTCGTGAGACGATGATTACGCTTACTGCGCATGCCGTCTACTAAATATAAACATGGAAGTAAATAAAAGCATGTGTTGTCCGTTCGCACATGCGCGGTACAGTAATTGTCTTCTCTCAGTTCCTGGCGTAGTGTCTGTGCGCTTGCTGTTGATCAGAATTCTCGATGAAAATCACCAGGTTTTGGATAAAGTCTTTTATTTTAAACAGCACAACTGCATAGGCCTAATCCCTCAACAGTACAACTGCATAGGCAGGGTTTCCGTGAGGATTTTTTTCCAGGGATGGGCCGTATGCACCAAGCGAAGATTATCTTAAACTCAGGTTGAACCACAACTTTTCCATTGTCACATCACGTGCTGGCAAACCTGAACAATGGAAAAGTTGTGGCTCAACCTGAGTTCAAGATAATCTTCGTTTGGTGCATACGGCCCTGAGGGTATGACCTGTGAGCGGCAAGTCTGATTCACTTGATTCATTCACTTTCGGTGACTAAGCAAACTACATTGTAGCACAGTAAACTAATTTTTCAACGTTACTCAGGAGACGGTTTTGTTTGACCCCATGTCTAATCATCAAAAAGAGTGACTGGAGATGAAAAAGAAGGGACATTGTACAGTATCATAGTTTTATTAAATGTGAAGAGCACACCACCTCTTGTGGTCAATAATCAGCAAAACAAAAAATGGTTATTTTGATTTTTTTCAGGGTACTAATATTTGTACCCAAAGTACCCTCTGGCGGGGACCCTGATAGGCTTAATCCCTCACAAGTTGACAACTCTTGACTCTAAAGCTAAAGCTAACCTCAACAACACCCTTGGCCTTGATTGATCAGTGAGTGTATATAAATGAGGTGTCAACCTATTTGTGAGTGAGAGATTGTGCAGTCATGCCAAAAAAGGTTTGACGGCAGTTTGAAGTGGGGAGGTTGGAGTGCTAGTTTGCGAAGTGGCATAGGCGTAGCAGGCCTACATGTATGTTTTGTTTTTCTATAGGCCTAGGGCCTACATTCTCAGTCTGTCAGTGAAGTGTGTAAGGACCTGTGCTGTGATCCCCTAGGCCCTAGGCCTATAGGCCTTGTATCGAACCACAATAACCAGTGGTCTGATGTTTTGTGACGAGCATAGCCTACACTAGGCCTCAGTTCGGGAAACTCACTGTGGAATTCCACAACGATGTGCTCCACGATGTGGAATTCCACATCGAGCGTTGCGGTATAATGCAACTTGTTATGGTATTCCACAATGATTTCCAGGGCCGAATTCCACAACCACCGCCATCGGGGCCGTGTTTACTTTGCCAGGGAGTTCGCTTCAATTTTGGTAGGTGGCAGCACACCCCAACTGCCTGTCTGCTCTTTTTCTGTGTGATTGGCCTGGGGGGTCACTCCCCATAAAGTGTCTTGCACATCAGTGTACCAAAAATTGCGGGTAAAGGGGTGTTTTCCGAGCCACATCGGCGGGACCCGCGCTGGGTCGAATAAGCCCCCCCCCCTTTTTCACCCATAACCCCGCAGAAAGCCCACGGGAGTACATATAAAGACACTCTCACCCCGCCTTAAGCCCTCCCCTGCCTATGTGTGGTCCATGTGTCCTGCAAAAAGCTCTTTGAAATGTCTTTCAAATTACCCAGCCATTAGGGGTGGGGATTGCAGAGTACCCAGCTTTAGGGGGTGGGGATTGAAAAGTACCCAGCCAAAAGGGGTGGGGATTCAAAATTGCTGTTACCAGCTGCAGGGGCTATGAAAAAAGTGGAGTACACTGATGTGCAACACACTTTATTGGGAGTGACCCCCCCTGGGTGATTGGTGGGGTCAAGTCAAGTATAGCGGACGAAGTCGTGGGAAGTGACACATCTTCCATACATTGCCGCTTATTCCGTGTACATACACGTACACACTCAGTGCACTTCCCACGACTGTGTCCGCTATACCCAACTTGAGCCGATTGGTGTTCGTTTTTGGCACTTCTGGGGCTCAAAACGAACGAAAGAAAGTGCAAGTAAGGTGGTAGTGAAGTCAACAAATTTATTGATAAGAATGTGCACTAAACATTTACAAACTGGTTTGTCATTGCATAATTCAATTTAGGGGTGTAATTTCCCAGTAGTAATGTCTGTAGCATCACATTTTCGCGGGCTGTTCGATTGTCAAAAAATCCAAGATGGCGGCCGTCTGATGCGGAATTCTGCATCGAGGTTGTTGAATAGGCCTTATCGCACCTAGCACGTGTGAAGCCAGCCAGGCGGAAAGGGCCCAAACATCAGCGCCCCCGTAGTACATTCACAATACCTACATTGCGCTGTGTATGGCGTGCATTTTTTGTAAACATTGGCCAATAAAAGTAACTTCGAAAAGCCGGATGCGCCTAAACTACTAGCTACGTGGGAGGCGGTATGAAGTGATTCAAATCGGTAAATTATTGATCACGGCACACACATGCTTGCTACATGGATGCTGTTGTGTACTATTGGCATATCACATATTTTTGTGATTGTCATTGTGAATGTTCCATTGAGCGCACAACCTGTCATGCTCCGATTGATCTGTGTCGCTAACTTGTGTCCGCGGAGTAATACAGGGTCTGAGTAGGCCTATGGCAAGCATTGGTGATTTGTACATGTAGGCCAAGAAATCCTGTTAACTGAGAAGTGCAAAACAATCTAAATAAGAGAGTAATTTGTGACCTCTTGGAGATTGAATGACACCCAAGTCGTCGTCTGTATTGTGCTAAAGCGCAACCCGTGGACTACTTTAAACTCCAGTTGAGATTAATACGCTCTCCTGTGCTTTCGGTGACGTCACTAAAGACTAAAACTTTCACCATAAACGTTATTGATCTCAATACACCTGTAAGGTTGATAATAGTCGACCAGGAGTCTACGTCGTGGAGACGGATATAATCTACATTCTTGCAAGGAAATCGGAGCAGGTAAGTAATGCTTGTTTAAGGGGAAGCTGTTGTTGCACATTTTCATATTGCTTGGATCCAGGCCCTTCTGAGAAAAGCAATAAAGATACCCCCAGTTGACTGTTTTTATGGTCCAATGTGATCACTGTGCTTTATAGAAACAGAAAATGAGCAACGTCCCAAGAATTACAGTTTAATTTAATACATTACATAATCAATAACAAAGAAATTCACCGAACATGAAAACAGGTACAATTTTCTTGGAGTGGAAGGATGTAAATGACATATTCAGGGAGTGGCAGCAATGACACAACCTCGGGTGGCGAGGGTGCCTTCAGCTGCACTTCATGTACACCATACACGCTCAGTAGCCTACATTAAAGGAGAACCAGGAAGTAAAATCCAAATCCAATATGGCCGCCCTGTCTCGGAAAATCTGGCAGCATTCATTCAATTCATGTGCGGAGTACTCTCTATCAGTTGAAAATATTGCTATCAAAAAGGGTGGACTATTATAAACACCTCGAACTTTATGATTTGCATGTTGTTTGATCTTCAAAATGTAACACTTGTTGGGGAAATGTTCCGAATATCAGTGCTTAGTTTCAGCTTATTAGCTAATTAGTGCCTTCTAAGACACGTCTCATTCAGTTCCTTTTGACTGATACAAGTAGACCCCGGAGGTGCCTTCATTTGGGAGGTTTCGCAAGCGCCTGGTTAGGCCCTATGACGACGTTTATCTATTGTTTGGGTGTAATCACACATAACTTGGGTTCGGAGTACAGATGGTTGGATAGCCATAGAAATATCGTAATAAACAGCAACTTCATTTTTACACTATATACAACTCATTCTTACACTATATACAACTCATTGGCACAATGCATTTCGAAGCCCATGCTTCTTCGTCAGGTGGCTTAAACAGACTGAACATGATTTCTGTAGTATACATACAAGTCACATAATAAACATAGTAAAGAATAGTATTAGGGGGGATTAAAATAATTGAAGGGTATAGAATGATCCACTCTTGAATAGCTGCTTATTGAGAATTGGTTTGTTTGTTTTGATGTGGAGTCCTTCTTTTATCAAGCATTCAAAATCAGATCTGGCAGAGTCAATAATAGAGAAGGTATCTGATGGAGGATGAGAGTTACAAATTGAGCACTGATCTAGATGTTGTCTTACAGCTGATTGAGACTGTGTGGCGGAAGTGTGTTGGATTCATATGGAATGACTCTATAGCATTTGCAGTAATTGGTCACTTTTCTCTAGTGAGGTTTCCTACTTAGAACAACTTTTCTCAAAAAATGGATACCCTGTACACTTGTTCCTTTCTTGTGTTAGAAACTTTCTGTCACTGAAATTCCAAAATGAAGAATCCTTGCCACCTAGGGTCGATTCTGTTCAGACAATTTTCTGTGCTGTACTCCCTTCACCCTAAGAGCCAAAGTCATCTATAAATTCACATGCCAGCGTGATGCCGGCGTCACTTACTTAGGTAAGACAAAAAGACATCTGGCTACCAGGGTGAAGGAACACTACAGCACTTCCGCCACACAGTCTCAATCAGCTGTTAGACAACATCTAGATCAGTGCTCAATTTGTAACTCTCATCCTCCATCAGATACCTTCTCTATTATTGACTCTGGCAGATCTGATTTTGAATGCTTGATAAAAGAAGGACTCCACATCAAAACAAACAAACCAATTCTCAATAAGCAGCTATTCAATAGTGGATCATTCTATACCCTTCAATTATTTTAATCCCCCCTAATACTATTCTTTACTATGTTTATTATGTGACTTGTATGTATACTACAGAAATCATGTTCAGTCTGTTTAAGCCACCTGACGAAGAAGCATGGGCTTCGAAATGCATTGTGCCAATGAGTTGTATATAGTGTAAGAATGAGTTGTATATAGTGTAAAAATGAAGTTGCTGTTTATTACGATATTTCTATGGCTAATCACGCATAGGCTGACTTCGATTTGTCAACTCGGGTCACCGCGTTAGAAAAACTGCCACCGGTTATGACGTAAATTCAACGGAATGCGCATGCGCACTTGGGTAACCCGAGTTCCAAATCGAAGTTGCAATGCGCCACCTGTGGCAACCGGTGAACTAGGTTCGTTGTTGTTGTCGCATTCCGCGTACCTTTAACGCCACCGCGACCGTGTTTTAAGCGGGAAATACAATATAAGCATGATAAGTGCCACGCTATGCAAGATGAATGAATTTAACGACTTCTTACCAGCGATTTCTATGATTTCACTACCGTTACCATGGTTACTGTAGCTCTGGGGCCGGTTGTTCAAAAATCCCCAAGTTAACGTGTCGTTAATTTAACTTTTTACGTTAAACTCCTAAAAATTACGTTAGCTAACATAACGAGAAAATTCAGTTGTACAAATCATCGTTAGCCACTTCGTTAACTAACGGTATCGTTAAAGTGATTCACGTTAGTTGCTAGGCAAATTACCCATCACTCCCCACTCTAATTGGTCACTTCCTGTCCAATCCAAAAGAAAATGGCTGCCCCCATGATGGAAAAAAAACCCAAGAGGGAGAGAAGCGTCAATTTCTCAATCACCGAGAAACACCTCCTCCTGGATTTGGTTGAGCAGGAGCTAGGGGTGTTGAGGGCAAAGTTTTCCTCATCAGTGACGTCCTCGATGAAGAAGGAGAAGTGGGAGGCAATTGCAAGGCAGATTAGTGCCATTGGCGTGGCAAACCGCACTGCAGCTGCCGTTAAAGAAAAGTGGGCGCAACTCTTTAGTAAAGCCAAGGAGGCATTTTCACGCCAACGCCAGCACTCTCAAGGCACTGGAGGTGGGGGCAAGCTCCCTCCAGTAGTAGACCCCATTCTCCAACGTATCATACAGAAATTTGAGAAGGATGCAAGCTTTGTTGGAGTTGGGGGCGGATTTGAGACGGCCATTGGTGGACAGCAGCCAGCTTGCACTCAACTTGCTCCTAGGCCAAGGCCTATTGCCACTTTGGAACATGTGGAATCAGCAATTGAGCAGCCTTCCTCAACACCAAAGCCAGTAGCACCAGCAACAGAGTTCGGCATTTCTTTTGAAGAGCCTATGGCCGCAGGTATGAGTGATTTTTCATCGAATATTTGTGAATTACAACCACTTTTCTACTCGTATTTGCCGAATATCGTCTGCTTGTCGGCCCCAAACATGCCAAAAGGCTAACAAGTCAAAGGTCAAGGCCGCCGGGTCACTCACGTGCATGCAGTGTGTGCATGGCGGGCGGACACATTCGTGACTCAATCTATCTAGGCCCAGCCATTTTAATATGTGACCAGTAAAGAACACCTGCATGTTGACAACCCAAATTTCCGTAACTTTCTGAATCTACAAGTTATATTCTTACCATCTAATCCCATTTTCCCAAAGCTGATTAGCTTTTTTATGTAAAAAAGAAGCATCAAATTTACCACTCTGCCACATTCTACTAGAACTAACTGGCTATCGTGCTTACTGGGCATGCTCAGTCCACCAATGGGATGCCATCACAGCAAATAGTATGATTGTCCCACCAAGTGATATTGATGGACCAATCAAGCAGACAGTGATTTATTTTAAAGTTTAAAAAAGGAAGTTAAGTGTGTAGGTTAATTTTGTGATCCTTTTTTTCGAAAGTATGTTACATAAGTGATATTATTTTAAACTGGAATTTCCCCAGTGTATTATATACAGCGCAACAATGACTAGGAAACATGCCAAAAACATATGCATACAATATCACAGCACAAAAAATGAATCCCTTTCATAAGAATTATCTCATTATGCATTGTCTAGTGTCACAAACCCAGCTGCAATGCATGAACTCATGAAAATAAGTTTTCTGTCAACATAGAGGGAATAGGCCCAGATGCCAAATGACACATTTTACATGCTCTACTTTCTTTCAGACACATGTGATCAAGTTGATTCGAGTGAACCAGTTTCCTCCTGCTCCACTGAACCCTGCATTCAGTATTTAATTTTGGAAGGTGAGATTCAGAGCTTCCTAGCTGAGACTCATCTACTTTACACTTGAGAAATAAATGGAATTCATCTGAAACTAATTTTTGAGATAAATAGTTGCAACTTATGTTATGCAACTCTTAGAAAGAGTTGCATAACATAAGTTGCAACTCTTTCTAAGGATGGTTAAAGAAATTCTCTTTTGATAAAAAATCATGGATTGCCAAAAAATTCAGTGTATTATAAAATGTAAATTCTATGACTAATAATTTCAAATGGTAAAAGGCTTGTGTCTCCCAAAATTTGTCTCTCATTCCGGAGTCGTATGTGCAAATTCATTTTTCTGTGATGTAGGCCTAATAGTCATTCGTACATTAATCCTTTTCACAGAAGACGTACACAGTGAAGTGCCACCATCAGCCAAGAAGCCACGGACAGGGCTCCCAAAGGCCACAGGTATTATTTAATTTTTTATTACATGTTTGTGCTTTTTATTACATGTTTCCATCTGCCCTTCATCTAAATTCTCATCACTGACCATGTTCAAATTGTTCCAAGAATCTCTGTACCAGTACAAGTAATACATGATTACCCGGTATGTCAAATCATTGTAGGCGTATCAATGACATCTCTCTTTTTTTAGGATCTACCAAAGCAACAGCTAAAGCTTTGCTGAAAGATGCCAAGACCAATAAGACCCAACAGGAGAACTTAAATCTCCAACACGAAGTTTTGCTGGAGACACTGAAGGCACAAAGAGCAATAATTGCTACACAAGAGCTACTACAGCAAGAGGCAAATTTGAGGATAGAACTCCTGAATGAGAGACGACTGTTGGGTGACACAAACCTGTTTTAAAATTGCTGTAAACATTTAAAGCAATGAAATTTGAGATGATGTTTGAAATAAATTCAATTCATATTCTGACCTGAAATGTGAACAGTCTCTCTTTTTTTCAGTTAAGAAGTAACCTGATCTGCCGAAGCATCACTTCACCCAGGAACCTGTACCTTGATCATTATAGCAGGAATGTCCATGCCTAGTAGCAACACTAATCAGGGCTAGGGTTAGGGCCGGGACTTTAGAATCACTTTAGAATCGAATTCGCAAGGCCTATTCCGATATAACGCGTCACACTCAATTCGAAATAGAGCACTTTTATACCGATTTAACCAAACCGGTATTTGAATCGGTTTCTATTCGCGTTAGCCAAATCGAAATAGTTATGTACTGCACAGTATACATTCAACATGTTCAATGTATACCTAACGTCATGACGTAGTCTATTTCGGGTTGAGTGTGACGCGTTTTGTTTCGAATCGAAATCGGTTTAGTTGTAGTGTGACCCGCCCGACCCGGCGTAACCAAATCGATTTCCAAATTTCGATTTACGGAAACCGATTTCGATTCGCAACAGGTGCGAACGCAGCATTAGAATAATTTACAATCAATCGTACAATCATTTGGAATCGTTTCCAATCACTAACAAGATGACATTGTAAATGTCGTATGGTTCCCGTATGGTTCCCGATGTACAGGTTCTTCTACAAGACTGGTACACCGATAGAGATCAAGATATGACATGGCATATGACATGACGTGACATGACATGACATATGACATGACGACATGACATGACATGACATGACATATGACATGACATGACATGACATGACATGACATGACATGACATGACATGACATGACATGACATGACATGACATGACATGACATGACATGACATGACATGACATGACATGACATGACATGACATGACATGACATGACATGACATGACATGACATGACATGACATGACATGACATATGACATGACATGACATATGACATGACATGACATATGACATGACATATGACATGACATATGACATGACATATGACATGACATGACATGACATATGACATGACATGACATGACGTATGACACGACACGACATGACATGACATACTACTGGCAGTACTGGGCCAGTTTAAAACAGTTTGTTCTACACGAAAGTAGATGTACATCTTAATTGTTAGTCATATTTCTGCAAACCATTCAACAGACTTTAAGCCAAAGATCCTTAGAAGGTTCCACTATCAAAACTGATAGGCATACAAAAGTCACAAAAACATTCCATGATAAAAATGCTGATTTTGTGTGGCTTTTTCTGATGATTTGAAACATCATAATTATGAAAAAACTCTGAGTTGTTACATAATTATGATGTTTTCAAATTTCAAAACTTTTGATGCAGAAATATAACCAAAACAACTTTTGTGTGGAAGAGTGCAAAAATTGGTCCATTTACTGAAAAAATCACGATACCAGTGTGACATTATCCCCCTGAGTGGAATCGAAGTCCGGTCTTACTGTTCAGCGAGGGATTAGAATATTACCGGTGTATATGTCTACCATGGCCATTTGAATATACACTTACAATAGCGGACTATATATTTAATTAAACATGGTGTTTCAGATGAATTTTGATACTAATGGAACACCATGGCCATAACATTCATAGCCTATGCTGCAAAATACCGCTGCGCTAGGTAATCTCTATGGTGACGACCGTCATGTGGACCTTGGTAAACTTCTTCGTCATCTTCATCACTGTCCTCGGTGTCCTCGGGGGGTCTCTTTCTCCTCGTGTCTTCGCGATGTTATGGAGGACACAACAAGCTGATACAATTATCACTGCTCTCTCAGGCCGCATTCGGATTTCGCCGTGAAGAACATGGAAACGTCGTTTCAGTACACCGAAAGTATGTTCGATTCGGACTCTTGTGGTACAGAGTGCATTGTTGTATCGGTTTTCGGTATTGGTGGTGGGATTGCTGTATGGTGTCATCAGGTACGGCAAACACGGGTAACCGCTGTCACCCAGAATTAATCCTTCATCACCGTGGGGATTTGTGTCCTCCAAGTGTTCTTTCAGCCTCGAATTTCGAAAGATGTAAGCATCATGTGTTGCCCCTGGCCACTTGGCAACTACGTTGATGAATTTACCTGGTGGTATTAAGAAGAAAAATTAATTACTTTCTCGCATGTGGTAGTGCATTAAGATGCTGGTACCAGTATACTGGTACCAGTATATTTCCTTAAAATACTAGACTACCGGTACTTGAAATTTTACAATCCAAGCTCATCCATGAAATCTTGAGATGTAGGCCTATCTGTTCAGATTGTAATACATTATGGAATACTCCTTTGAAGAGTGAAAAAATTCATCTTCTTCTGCACAGAAGAAGAATTTTTTAAAAGTTAGTTATATAACAATAAGGCCTCCATTCCCATATCTTATAGTTAGGGCCTATCGCGTAGCCACTTCAGCTTTACACAGATAACACACAATTTTTCTGAGAATTTTGTGCTGCAAATTACATCACACCATAGTCATAAGGCCATCTATTTAAAAATTCCTATATTATATAATGTAGCATTGGGGTAGAGAACCAGTCTGCCATTTTGTCAGATTCAGCACCCCATATCATGCCTGTCTCATGATGACCTCATATGCAAATAAGAGGTCACGACCCATTCAGCATGTTCAAGGACATGACATGCATGAAGGAATCATGAACATGTCATCTGGTCATCATGGTCATGGTGGCAGCATTGGCTGAAGTTTTCATCTGGCACTGCACTGATGATGAGTATGAATTAATAAAAAGTAGGTAGATAGGATATTCTTACCCTCATGATCACACACAGCTTGAACATTCAGGCTGTGGAACCCCTTCCGATTGACGAAGGAAGCTTCGTAGTTCGGGACGACTTGGCCTTGCTCTTGCTGTGCATCATCCTGTACATTGGGTAGGCCTACAAGCTGCTGATGTAATAGATGACCGACGCGCTGTGCATCTGCATTTGGGTGCTCTGGTTCATCATCATTCGGCTGCTGATGCTCATCAGGTGCAATTGCTAGTAGGCCTAGGCCTAGTGGCTCTGGCTGCTGCGGTTGCGACGGGCATATAATGCGTATATGTGTGCAATCAATACAACCCAAAACCTTTGGGAAACCTGCTATATCAAAAAATCCGTTCTTGATTGCCTGCTGCTCTGCCTGATTGGTTGGCCAGTAGATAAATTCATTCCTCATTTCATGAAGAAGGTTTGCAATGGAATGGATACATCTGGATACCGTGCCTTTGTCAACGCCAAAGGTATCAGCAATGACCTCCAGAAACGAGCCGCTCGCAAAAAACCTCAGTGCAATGAGTACTTGCATTTCTACAGTGAGGGCATGGCCCCTGGCAGTGGGTCTTTGCAGGTCATCCCTCAGAAGATCACATAATATTCTTATAGTGTCCTTTGAAAATCTATATCTTCTGAAAATTTTCCCATCATCAAAGGCTTCTAGGTGGTTAGACCGTTGTTGGTACTGCCGTGGTTGGCGAAAAAACTGGCTGAAGGGGCCCAAACAACACGGGGTTGTCGGCCATTTTGTTTGCCCTAACGACAGCGTTAACGATAACGAGGACTTTAACGGAGGTTTTGGAGGTCAGTTAAAATCTTTGTTAAGATAACGAAAATGTTAACGAAATTGCTTTTGTGCAACCCAAGTTAAATTAACGTTACCGTTAGTGGTGATTTAACGAAAATGTTAGAGATAACGGAGATTTTAGAGTTTTGAACAACCGGCCCCTGGTGGTTTAAGGAATTGATACCGAACTGGAGGTATTGGTCGTCTCACCAAACCCGCGAGGGTGGAGCTAAAATGCAGACCTAAACCCGAGGCGCTTCGCCGAGGGTTTAGGTCGGAATGACAGCTCCACCCGAGCGGATGACGCTACGTCGATGACGCGACGTCACTGTGTAACAACATGTACATCGTGCCTACATCGTGTACATCGGTGTGCAGCGCTAGGCCCAACAAGCTGCAGGAGCCGAAATGAGACAGCAGGGCACTTTCTTCAACGGATTTCCCGCAGGATGTGTAGCTTATGATACAAAACATTCTTGGGATAGGTCAGTGAGTATGCATCTCGCCCATATTCTTTGCACTGCCTCTCTGAATGCTCGAAGCGAGAAACACAAGTGGGCGGGTTTTGGTTGCGACACCAAAGCCCGGTGTGGTTAAAACGAGGCTAATGCATTATCCATTGAAAACAAGGCTCACTGTGACCAAGGTGGTTTAGAATAATCCATCATCACTGCATTAGGCCTAGTATGCAATGTTTTTGAGATGATTCAAAGTCCCAATTCGTCTTGAATCCCTCAATTCATTTTGTAGGACTTCCCAACCCACTTTATCATCTCAAAAGGTAGTGAGTTTTGGACAATTTCGACTCAAATGAAAAGCAGTTTGTGTATTTTTTCCGACGTCCGCCTAATTGGCAGCCATTTTGAATGGTAGCAACTCTTGCTACCCACGGACCATCGAGGGTTGGCTCAGACGGGTAGATCGGACGCCATCTTTGTTACACAGTTCGGCAATCCCTCCTAACTCGAGTGACTTCGATTTATACCCGGGTGACTCGAGTAACCCGAGTTGACAAATCGAAGTCAGCCATAGATAAACGTCGTCGTAGGTCCTAACCGAGCGCTAGCGAAACCTCACTAATTTCGTCATATAACTTGTACTTCTATGGTATTTTGACATGTTTTATTTACAACATCTGACCACGTTCCAAAAATTCACAACGTCAGCTTGGTCTCAGACTAGGGGCGCTGGTGGGCGTGGTGCCTTCCGACGGGGAGTCTGGGGGCCCTCCCCTAGCGAAATTTGGATTTTAGGTGCTCTGAGATGCGATTTCTGAGCATCTGAGACGCATAATTGAGCGCTCTAATTGAGTTTTAAGAATGGCGGCCGAAGTTTTTTAAGAGGGGCGGATTTTACCGCCGGTATTTTTAAGAGGGGCGGGCCGTCATTTTTTTAACTGGTGTGGAGAACACTGATAATTACAGCGAGACAAGTGTAATTTTCAGCGCCCTCTCTATATAAAAAACATGGATGTTGTATAAAGATATAATACTTTTGATCAAAAGAGTGTGTGGTTGACAAACAACATCCCATTAATTTGGGTCTATTCCTTTACATATGCCAGTTTTAATAAGCTTGTTGAAGGAGGATGTAAAAAGTTAAGAAAACTACTTTAAAGATAATGTATCATGGGTATTTTCGCGGGTCACGAAAATCATTGTTTATTAACATTTGTTTGTTTGTGTCCATTCATTCTTTGTCTAATGAGTAATTTGTTGGTGGCATGCCCCTTTAGAATCTTTTGACAAGAGTTTTCAATCTGGTGGGTTGGCATGTCCCAAAAGTAAAAAAAAACATGACATAATGTAAACATCCATGTTTACAAACATTGAATTTAAACAAAGGGTCACACCAAAGACGTGCGGCTAAAAACGACGCGCGCTTGCCGCCGCGTCGCCGCCCGAAATAACTTTTGTAGTTATCCAGTGCACTTACCGCGGCGGTTTTTCTCACTTCGCATGCTCAAAGGCACACGTGCTGAAAATGCGCGCCTCCCGCAAAGTTTCACGCGTGGGCTGTGACCCCTGTATGTGGGCGGAAACCGCGGCGATTTCTGATGCGTTCAACACGCGTTTTTGGTGTGCACGGACCTTAAGAATTAAACTTGCAAAACAAATTTAGGAACTCAATTGCTATGCACATAAGGGCAGTGAGGTTGATTTCTGTAAAACCTCGTTTTACTGGGTTCGTCAAATACCGTCTCCTTCCCTGTGATATGAAGAAAGCAGCCGTCTGGAGACGAAGAAGGTACCTCGGGGGTTTCAGGCGTCGATGTATGAATTGTAGCATTTTTTCTCGACTGTCCAAGTGGGCAATGTTTTAAGCTTGCCGGACACAGACGAATGGCGCTCAGACGTACATGTATTTTGCACAGTCACATTGGATATGGCTGAGGCAGGGAACTTCGCAGTGTGCGCCTGATGGGGCAGCCTTATTTGTGGCTGCGCTGCGCAGCTCTGCATATTTCTAAAACACCAAGTTTTATCTCAAAATTGACTACAGAAATTATTACTGAAGTCTGTAGAATACACAAGTACGCATATTCTGCTTTTTGTTTCATCAAAGTTTGGAAGATATCGCGGAATATGTCTGAGAAAATGCCAGTGCTATTTTACGTAGAGTAAGGAACTGGCCAGGGTCGAAAATGCTAATTTATGCGTGACGTCATTTCAGGAACAGATGAAATCAAATCTGAGCCATCCAATGTGGAGATAAAGTTCCTTTTCATTTACATATTTACTTATAATAGACAAATTCCTGGCTTCAGTCGTTCACATGAATAGTTGCGCAAGTCCATTGCAGCAATAAAATGCCTGCTCATTATTCAAATTCCTGCAATGACGTCATCAAATTAGGCCCGACATTCTTCTCTATGTTATAACCTTTTAACCAGTTGGAATTCTTCAATGAACCAAAACGCATCTTGATCAGCATTATATCCTCTTACTTTCTTAAAGGACCACAGTATTGCTCCCCAATCCTGCGTTACACCTACCCGCGTTAAGGGAGACCTCTATTGACGACTTGGTAAACTACGCATGCTACTACGTGCATTGTAGTGTAATCATACATTCTCCAACACTGGGGCGAAAGGCTTAACTACAGTATTGGAGAACGGGCACCGGTGACGCCGGCTGTCGACAGAAAGTGGCAATACCGTGGTGCTTTAAGTAGTAAAAACGTCGGCGCAACTGGGACTTTGAATCCAATGGCTTTGATATTTGGCACAGCCTTATTGGGCACGGACAAGGGTCGCTACTGTGTGCGCCTCGTGGCTACACACTATTCAACATCCTTTAGCGGTAACCTGAGACGCGGCTAATCACGTCGCGTCATTGGATTATGTGACTTCAACAATGTTTGGCTAATGTAGCCTATCTTCTCTGAGGATGTTGTGCGCACGCGCAGGACACTTCAAAGGAGGATTTTGGAAACGATGGATCGATCACCCGAAAACAGCGGTGCTGCTACATGCATATTCTGGGCTCTGCCAAATGGGTTACGCCCCAAATAAAGGTGTACCAAATGCTTATGAGCGTTATTCGCCTGTGTAGGCTACCTCTACAAGGAATTCAAAATTTCTCAGGAATGTTCCGAACTGATAGAAAATGCGCAGTTAGAAATGTCTTGACATTGTGGTGAGGTCATAAATTATAGGCGATGTTTAAAAGCTCTATTCATTTTATGATAAATATATGTGTAACGCTCTCGTGAAAGGCCTTTAGAAATCGTCTCTGCTTCATTGATTATTTGGAACTCGTTCTTACGAAAGACATACTGTCCTATATCCTCGCCCAACAATATACTCGTGATGTGATTTACTGTTATGATTTTACATGTACTTCATGAAAACCCAACTCTGAGATCAATTACAATATCAATTTGTCGAAAATATGGTCCATTCAAAAATGCTTTGAACATGTAGCTCGGTTTTTGCTGAGTGCATAACTATGGGAGGTGTCATTTTGTTCCTAAAGATCTTCTCTACACAATAATCCTTCACAAATTAAGATCGATTCGGTTACAGGGTCACTAGAGGCAATTTATACTAAACTCACTTTTTTGGCACATATTCGGAGTTGCACATTCTTGGTACTTATACTGTATCCGATGTGTTTTTAATTAGTGGCCGCGGGCGGGAAGATCGTCGTGCCTAGATTTTCTAATTACACACGTTTGGTGGCCGGGAATGTGTGTAATTAGAAAATCAAGGCACGACGATCTTCCTGGCCGCGGCCACTAAACACATCGGATATACATGTAGTATATTCTTGGTGATATGTATGCCCAACCCTCACATATCGCCCCGGCCCGTCCAGGCATGAAAGTAACCCAAGTCCCCTTGGAATCAAAGTCCGGCTTGAGAGACCATGACCATTCGAATATAACCTTACAATAGCGAGCTAAAAATTGTGTTGTCTCAAAATGTGTCTTAAGGCCCTAAATATCTGCCGTAAAAAACAAAAGTTAATCCACTGAAGATTTTGGGAAACATTTAAGTTTATTAGCATCATCAGTCCTCAAAATTGATACATGTTTAAGGTATGATTGATGCATATTTGAGGTGGTGCAACTAATGTTGCATTCTTTTGGTGTCTCTAAATCTTGCCTTTTTACCCCAATTCTCAGCACATGTGTAAACATTTGTCCTGTCCTGTGTCAACTGATGACCGAAACACTGACTTCAGGAGAACTGCGTGGCATCAAGTAATGCCCGTACGAGCAGAGGAGCGTCCTCCGTGCATGGCGCATCTAATTATTCCCTTGTTACAATCAACGGGCTTCCCAAGTCATTTGTACTTTGAATGAATTAGCGGGCAGCATTATCCCATAGCAGAATGACCATAAAATAAAGGAAATAATTACCGTGGAAAAAAAGTTTATTAGCTGTGGATTTACTTCATCCTGGCACACCAGGGGCATCGCGTGACTACACCTACTGTTTCATCACTCATACCCCTGGCGTCAATAGCAGCATTTCTATTTCACGGCTTGGTCCTAGTTGCGAGTGGCCAATCAAAATGCCCCTTTTATAAACTCGCGGCGTCGTCTGTCAATCTGACTTATAGGAATACAAATAGTTTTTGTTGTACATTTTAAGTACAGTTTTGTCCGTCATGTCGGAAATTTACTGAAAATCCAAGCATTTTGCGAGACATAAATCGGGAAACTTGACTCGATTCGATCCATTGCAGTGCACTGTTCAGCTGACATCGCAACTTGCAATCCAAGGCTCTTTTGCAACGCGTAATCTGATTGGCTAATATTTGGCACGTAAACTAAACGGAACAGCCACCTTGAACAGTGTGTAGTGGGTATTGCTGCCTGGGGTAGAAGTCTGTAGTTCGACGGAATGACGCGCTACCCCAGGTAGGCCTGGATGGATTTACTTATGATTAAGGGTGTACACTAATGGTGCTGACAATAGCTCGGTTATCCTCAGAAATGGAATTCAAGGCATCAAGTACAGAGATTCATGTACCCCACCACCACAAGAAACTTGAAGCTCCTGCCTATTACGTAAAGCCAAAATTCAGGCAGTGGGAGACATCTACCTGCAACTCATAAAGTGTATCCCTCAGTTACTTCATCGTTCGCAGTTCTTTATGTTCGATTCCTTTATGGTATAACCAATAAATCTTTTTCCTTCAGTAGAAAATGAACGACAAGCTGAACGGGCCTCCACCAAGCTACGGGCAGGCATACTACCCGCCTTACCAGCCTTACCCGGGTCAGGCCCAAGCAGCCCCCGCCACAGTGCTGGTGGTGAACCAACCCACGTTACAGGTTTTGCACGACTACTCCTTCCCAAATGGGAAGATTCCAGGGGCCTTGATGATTACCGTTGCAGTTGCAAATATTATCGCGTACATCGCAGTGGGTTTAACCTGGGATGTCTGGTAGGTATCATCCTGACTACCAAGGGTTGTGGCATCGCTCCGCCACCGACTAAGCTCGCACGAACCCTTGACGAACTTCGCCGTTGTAAGCTTTTTCCAACCGGATCTTTTCCTGTCCGTGGACTGACTCCTACAGTTAGTTTTGCGATACCGCGTTTCATCACAGATCGTTAACATCTGCATTTAGTCTGAACATTTCTGAATACCACGTCAATGTTTCTGTACACTTCTCTGTTTGTGGAACCCTATTAAAAATAATGTGCGATACCATAGGATATACCATAGAGAATACCATAGACAATTACCATAATGGTACTTGTCTATGGTGTTTTGTAACAGTCTATGGTACTTTTCCCTATGGTACCAATATGATACCATAAGAACTTTATGGTTCATCAATTTCTATGGTAATCGTTTTAATGGTATAATAATGTTGTGTTATTCTATGGTTTATTCCCTTCTATGGTGTTCTGCTGTATGGTATTCCACCATAAAACCACAGAGGGTACCAGATAAAATGCTTGAAAACAGTAAAGTTTGTCAAGATTCATATTTTGACTGTGAAGAGACCTTCTCCGAAAGTGTATGTTTTCTGTCTTGTCATGTATTTGGCTTTACCATAAAAAAACTTTTAGTATGATATTCTCGCTCATAATTGCAGACCAACTGCAACCAACATCAGAAATGATGATTAGTGTCTATAGTAAACAAGAATACATTTATAAATCAGAACATTTAACTCCTCGTTTTTTTCAATGGGAAAAACGTTTTCCCATTTTCATCCCTTGTACCATAGGAATACCATAGAACCATAGGAAACCACAGTACCATAAATTAATACCATAGCACCATAAAATGTCGTACCATAAATTAATACCATAGAACCATAACATACCATAGTACCAGAAATGGGAACCATAGGTACCATAAATTAATACCATAGTACCATAAAATACAATAGTACCATAAATGGGAACCATAAGTACCATAAATTAATACCATAGTACCATAAAATACAATAGTATCTAAATGGGAACCATAAGTACCATAAATTAATACCATAGTACCATAAAATACAATAGTACCATAAATGGGAACCATAAGTACCATAAATTAATACCATAGTACCGTAAAATACCATGGGTACAATAGCAATATACCATACAATAACATGGGTACCATAGGATACCACAGGATACCATAAGGTATCATAGCTATTTTTTAATAGAGAAAATTTTGTTATTTTTGTTCAACAGCAAATTGCACAGCAGATGTTTTGATCGACTTGTTGCACAACCAGGGAGCGAGGTTGGCTTGCTCCCACGGACATTTTTACCCACTAAAGAAACAAGAGGTCCGATTGGTGCACGGCAACTCGAGGTGCAACAGTAAATACAAGTCGTTTTCGATACTCAAAAATTTTCGACCCCACACCGGGATCATCTTTAGGCACTTTCAAGTCCATTACGATTACAAGCCTTATGATCCATCAACCCATTGGATCCCTAATAAAACCATAAATATAGGGGACTCGAGATAAGAGTGCCGAGATGTTTATTCGGCACAAACCTATGGCACGCCAAAGTGGAATTTATTCAACCCTGTGAAATACATGACAACATTTGAGAAATACATGTCAACACAACGAAATACCCGACAAGAATGTTTCAAACATGTGTCAACTTTCAAAAAACATTGACAACATTTTCAAATATGTGTCGACACTGAAAAACATGTACTAACCATAAGAAAAACGTGTAAAATATTGCGAGAAAAATCTCTGAAGATGTTGACAATTGTTTCGTTCAACATTCAAAAAATCTTTCAACATTCACGTGACAAGTTGAAACATTTCTTTCAACATTCACGTGACCAAGGGTGACTAGAAAGCAAATACCTAAGACCGAGGACCTCTGGAAACACAAAGAACCTGGATACTAGCAACATAATATCCAACTGGAAACATAAGACCCTGGATACTAGAAACAAAGGGGTTCACCCCCATTTCGCCAAATTCCCAATTCGCCAAAAAAGTTCCATTTCGCCAAACTCCCATTTCGCCAAATTCCCAATTCGCAAAATTCTCATATCGCCAAATTCCCAATTCGCCAAATTCCCAGTTCGCCAAATTCCCATTTGGACAAATTCCCATTTTGCCAAATTCCCGTTTGCCAAATTCCCTTTCGCCAAATTTGTTATTCAGGCTAAACCCTAATTTAATGGACTGACCCAAAACAAAGTACATGTACTTCAAAATAGAGGGTTAGGGTTAGGACTTGGAGAAATTATTCCTCCAAGATTAGGATAAGGCCCTTGGTTATCAAACTGTTTCACTCAGGCTGTTTCACTGTTTCATTCAGAATATTTTGTCAAGTGTATGCATCGGTTTCCCTCCTAAATGGTTGCCTTTTATCGAAAACACTGTATTATACATGGAGTTGGTTTTAAGGATGTGCCCACTTTATCACACAAAATGTTTCAGATTTTATCCATCATTATTTGTAACTAGCAAGTACCCGTGGCGACCGGCGATTGTGATTGAACCGAGGATGGAATGCCCGGCCCTGGTGGAATAGGTGCACAAAACGTGGTGCAGTAGGGAGAATTTAGAAAGCAATCGAACAACACTGCTCAAAAAAGTAAAATTGAGACCACAACAAAGTTCTCTTTGCATAATCAACCACCCGTTGCATCAGGATATGGTATCCTCTATCATCATGCCGAATTTCAAGACAAAACAAAGCTTCTAAGTGTGACTTTATTGAGCCGACTTCCAGCATTATTATATAGACATCAGTCAATATAAGTCGATCAGTCCCTACAATCCCACTTTCAAAGAACTATCCAAAAGGGTATTTGGTCAAATGGGAATTTGGCGAAACGGGAATTTGGCGAAATGGGAATTTGGTCAAATGGGAAATTGGCGAAATGGGAATTTGGCAAAACGGGAACTTGGCAAAATTGGAATTTGGCCATTTTGGAACTTGGCCAAATGGGAATTTGGCAATACGGGATTTGGCGAAATGGGAAGTCACCAAACAAAAGACCCAACTAGAAACTTTTTTTCCCCTCATTAGCGGTCCCTGTCAGTGAAAGATGTATTAAAGACCTCATATACCCCCTGTCTTGACAAATTCCAATGAGGTCGAATTTGATTGGATGTTGGTGCCATGGTGATGTCCCATCATGCCTCAGTACGGATTAAGATAAAAGGAGGCGCTGCGATCGCTTTTATGAAAATCGGTTTTCACTGTAGTTGAGCACTATGTGTGATCTTTTTTAAAAAAATCCTTCGCAGTGCATTAGTACTAGGATGTATCTAAACCATCTGGCGCGAAACTAAAATAATAGGTTGCGCTGCTGAGATAATAATACTTTTACGTTTTTGGTCGTAAGCTCTGAACGAGTTAACATATTGGGCTAATTCTTGTACATTCATCATGTACACATGTCTGTGCATCCGTAGATAAAATGCAATTTGCCGCATTAACTCCGTTCTCCATATTGTCAGTAAAATACAGGGTGTATAAAAAAACGCAACAGTTGATATTTTCCTAAATATTTAAAAATCTAGGAAATCTAAAACTCTAATCAGGCGCCAATGGTATCAATTTGAAGCTAAGATCCACAGGATTAATATAACCTATGTATATTTGTCATATCCATCCTAGATTTACAGATATTGGGGAAAATACCAACTGTTGCGTTTTTTTTGATACACCCTGTAGAATGTTTGGACTTCCTAGGCCATATGCTGTAATGGAAGCGTTAATGTTTTCAAACGAAAATTCAAGCGGGAACATGTTGAATTTCATCGGTAAAATTGACATTAGCTGTGCTTCCATAACAGAAAAAGCCGGTATTTGTCTAGTCTCGGGCACCCAGCCGTTCAATACACTCCGCAAACTGCGTGATATGAACGTCTGGGCTACACCGACATTTCCACTGTAATACAGTGCATTGTGGGTAATGCTGTAGAAGGTCACGTGACGTAAGATGGTTGCTTCCATTAATGGATTATATTTCACTTCACAACCCTCCAAAATGTCTGAATCTGGCAATGAATCGATTGCTGAAGTGATCTGAAACAGCATACTGGATGGCATCAACTTACTGGAGATGAATTTCAGGCTGAAAACTGAGCAGGAATTGTGTATCCGTGTGGAAGACGTCGTCGAGAAATCCCAACTGACATTTATGGTCGTCGCCATTATGAGATCACATGATCACTTCTCTTGCCCAATCAGCAGACGGATTTTGATTTTCAAATGGGAGGAATCGGCGGATGAGAATGAATGACTAGCTCTGTCCCTGATTAGCCAATCAGCGATGGGTGTTGAAATAAAATCGCCCATTACAACGGAATGCCGAGCGGTGTCCCAGACCCTCGTATATGCTGTGCATTATACAGGGTCTGGGTGCCCGAGTCTAGTATTTGTCCGGGCTTATTCTGCTTCAATTACAGAATGTCCGTGTTTAATAAGTCCAAAGAAAGAGAAAGCACAAAAATTGACACACAAAATGATGGTAAACAGGAAGTCAGTTTCCAGAATCTTAGCAAATTTTCGACCCCAACTGGGGTTTTCTTCAGGCTGGCACTTTCAAGTCGAGCTACCAGAAGTGTAAATCTGAAATAAAGAATCCCTGTGTAAACAGGAGGTGTGGAAAATAATAGATGAATAGAAACAAAGCCCCATTGTTGAGTGCTGGGGCTAATTGAAGACCAGTAAAACAGAAACAGAGTATGATTAGTAGGCCCTACACGTGTGGTTTTAGAAAAGAGTCATATAAATATGGCTTGTGTAATTAGTGCGTAAACGTATGGAAAAAAGAGACAAAAGAGGCAATAGAGCTGCAAACTGCACATGCACTCCAAAAACGAAAAGAAGGGAATCAGTAGAAGATAAATAGAAGGAAGCGTGATTAAGCTGAAAGAAATTTTTTTATAAATTATGGCATGTTTAATATATGATGCGCAGAAGTATGACATGAAGATATCATATATGACAAGTAAAAATGACATGCAGAGGGAGTAAACATATGCAACACAGATAACAGGAGGCAACGAGACTGCCACCTACATAATAACCAGAGTATGGCGTCAGAAAAAGATGAATAGATAGAATGAAAGGCTAGGTGAACGGTCAATGCAACTCACTGGCCCACGAAACGAATAGGGAAAGGGCAATGGAAGAAAAGGCCTAAACCAGAAAGGGCGCAAACATGCCCTCCATAACTGGAAAAAATAATAAAATAAGGCCTACTAAGGGGAGAAAAGGGAAAGGAACCAAATGCCAAACTTTCTGGCCCTGACACTTAAGCTGGTAAATGGGAGCTACGGCGTTATCAGAAACTCAGCATCTGGTGTTGAGACCTGACGGGGTGATGGTTTTAAGGGTCCACATCCACCGCAACTCTGTTCTGAGGAGGGTCGTCCCATCCGGACATGTTTCCAGTATGGTGAACATCAGGTCCTTGACAGAATGTCAGTTTGAAGTGGGCATAGAGTAACGAGCAGTCACGATCATCCTCTTTCCCTAGCCTGATGTTGGACTTGTGGTTGTTCATCCTTTTACGGAAGCATGTGGTCTGTCCGACGTACTGATTGAATGTGGGGCATCTGGTACAGGTGATGCAGTAGACAGCATTTTTACTGTCACAATCCGTGTGGCTCCTCAGGCGAAGTTGATGGGACCTTCCGGTGGAGGAGCTAGTGATGTGTTGGACTGGGATGGTAAGGAGATGCAGAGTTGACATTTCCGACCCCTCTTAGGTCCCTTCCGTGAGCATGGGTCTCCGTGATGTGCTTGTTAGAGCCAAGGTCCCCACCCCGGATACCCAACAGGTTAAGCCCACCTGTGACCCATCTACAGAAATTGGACAACAAAAATTGGACCAACGAATCGATTTTTTTCCAACTGGCACACTGAATGCACATGGGGTCATGTGAATAAAGAGCAGCAAATACTTTTACTTGAATTTTGCAATACAAATGCATTAGGCAATGCTGTACAAATCTGAAGTAAAAGCATTTGCTCTTCTTTATTCATATGACCCATGGTTCCTGAGCCATGTTGAAAGTATGTACGCGGCCGCAGTTCGTCAGGGGAACACGACGGCAGTACCAATTCGGCGCCAAGCACCCTATGTCGTAACGCGTGAATTGAAAAGGTCACAAAACTCGTACGCGTCTCGCTTGCCTCCGCACGTGTAACTCGCGCGCTGAAACGCTGCAATGGGAAGCAGGCTGCGCGTTTTGATTTTTGAGCCATGTTGAAACTACCGGTACGCGGCCGCAGATCGTCAGGGGAACACGACAGCAGTACCAATTCGGCGCAAACCTTCTGTGTCATAACGCGTGAATGGAAAAGGTTAGAAAACTCGCACGCGTCTCACTTGCCTCCGCGCGTGTAAATCGCGGACGGAAACGCTCCAATGGAAAGCAGGCCGTAGGCTACGGATACACCGAACGCGAACGCTTTGAAAGCCTTTGTTTGCGTGCAGTGCGGCGGAAAATAACAAGGCCTTTTCCGCGCGAATAAACGCATCGCGTTCGGTGTATCCATTGCCTAAGGCCTGCTTTCCGTTGGAGTGTTTCCGCGCGCGGAAACGCTCGAATGCATTGTTATTTTCCACACGGTGACCAACGAAGCGGAAACAAACAATGCTTTCGAGCGTTTCCGCGCACGGAAACGCGCCAATGGAAAGCAGGTCTTAGGCTAGGGATACACTGAACGCGATTTAGCCATCGCGCGCGATTTTCGCCCGAATCTCTTTTGTTTCGGAGGCATTGCGGCATGAAATAACAAAGAAACAACGCGCGCGATGGGTAAATCGCGTTCAGTGTATCCCTAGCCTAAGAAACAAACAATGCTTTCGAGCGTCTGTCGCTCGAAAATCGCTGGCTGGCTGTCCATTCACGCGATTTTCGAGCGGCAGGCGCTTGAAAGCATTGTTTGTTCCGCCGCGTTGGTCGTGGACAAAGGATGCGACATCGCACGGCAAGAAAATCGCGTGAATGGATTCTTAGCCTTAGGCTTAGGAGTAGGGGAGCGCGGTGGCATAATGGTTAGGGCTGTGGACTCATGATCGGAAGATCACGGGTTCGATCCCCGGCCGTGCCACTCTGTAACTCTCAATTGGCCTGAAATGTCCATCGTGTGCGCTATATTGTGGCTGCCCTTTGGTTTCTACAGAAAGGTTTCTGAATCATAGGCTGGGGTAATAATGTGTGAAGCGCTTAGAGAGCGTAATACGCTATGAAGCGCTATATAAGAACTCGCCATTATTATTATTATTTAGTGGGCAACAACTCTATTATGTGTGGATCTATTAAGCTCGGATAGCATAGCCTAGTATACTCCGAATCTAAATTAGCTGCGGGTCAACAACGGTGTTTTCTCTAGTGGAATGGCAATAAGTCCGGATCTATTCATTGAGTATTATGTTCGGCTACATGTGGCTTACGATCGCTTGCGACATTGCGCATGCTCAAAAGGACCAGGACAATACGTGGTTCACTCCACATGTCACTATCTGTAGCAGAACTCACTAACCTCAAATCCAGTAGTGGAAGCGCAAGCCGTGAAATATCCGGTCTTATTTTATATGCGGATTGACAACGGTACTACAGTCATGGACATAAATTTTTTCTACACCAGATACCTTGGATATTTCAAACACTACTGCGCCAATTTTAACACGGTTTGTTCCACATGAAAGTACACCTTGTTGGTCATATTTCTGCATCAAAATTTTGGAATTTTGGAAATATTGTAATTGATGCGTAACAGTTCACCAGAAAAAACCTTAAAAACCAAAATTTTTATTATGTAACTGTTTTGTAAATTTTGTTGCAGTTATGATAGAGTGGAATTTTCTAGGGATTTTCGGCTTTATTTCATCAAAATCTGTTGAGTGGTTGCTGAGATATTTGAGACTATGAAAATTTCGATAATTTGAGAATTTCCTATTTTTCACAAAATTTTGATACCAGTTGACTGGGCTCACCTAAAAACGTAGAAGCATGAAGTTTTTGAAATTTAAGAGGTTAGAAGTGAAGCATATTTTTCCGAATATCAACATATTGATACTTTGGAAAATGTGCAATATTTCTGCCCAGTTAATGCAAAAAGTTGTGAACACATATTCTGAGGTTAGCTTTATCTAACGGCATCAAAAGTTCCTGAGCATGAAAATCTCAAATTACCAAAATTTTGATATTCTCAAATATCTCAGCTACCACTGACAGATT
The DNA here is from genome assembly GCA_002633025.1 of Notospermus geniculatus. NCBI lineage: Eukaryota > Metazoa > Nemertea > Pilidiophora > Heteronemertea > Lineidae > Notospermus > Notospermus geniculatus. The sequence goes on from NMRB01000495.1 coordinate 314,310, forward strand.
TCGATGAAACAAAGCCCAAAAATCCTTAGAAAGTAAAAGTGTAACTGCAACCACACGTCTGTTAGAAGTCAATGTATACAGTGGAAAAGGTCCGGAACGAAATTTGATTGGTTGGTGCCCTATTTGGAATACAATAGGAATTCCCTTAAACATTAAGCCATGCACGACGACATGGTCGAGGCCTACAGAAGGAAACCACAGTATTAACGAGACGCACGTACAGTACAACAATTGGTTCCTACAAAATATGGCAAACAATGGTTTGAAGACGAAGAAGTTAACATAGATACTGGATTGTTCCCCCTATACCGCTCAGAGGGTATGAAATCGCCATGAATGGGGGCGGATACCAGGAAAAGGTGACTATGGTTCATAATTGATGGATTCATGTCACGAGGGGTCTGCGCGTAAATTGCAGTATTGATGAGGGGTTGGACTAGTGACCTCATTCGAAGAAAGTTTGCTGAGTGTCCACAATCGATAATCAGTCAATAGTGTCAATCACATTTGCCAAACTGACCGCATTCATTTTGTGGTGATGATGTTCGTTTCAATCGTGTAATTGTGTGGCGATCTTGGAAACCTGTTGGAAGTCGCCGAGTGATCAACAAGGGTTGTTAGATTGCCGCATTCCCAGGGCCGCATTCCTGGCCAAGTTCACGCGGGTACAACTGATCAAATCAGTATTCATGAATGAAGAGGATGGACATGGTAGGCGTGGGAAATAGGCCCTTGCCGCAACCTCAGTATAGGTTTGAATACTGAGCGGTATAGGGGGAACAATCCGGTATTTTGGGCGAAAGGATTTAGTAAAATCTCCGACAGCTACCGGTTATACGACAAAGTTTATCTGCAGCTGGAATTCCCTTCTTCATGACAATGTTTTTATTGTCCGGCGATCTTATTCCAAGATTCAACAAATTGCATCGACTCTCATGCGTCAGCAAAACTGCCTGAATTTTGTGCCGAAGATTGCATTTTTCTCAGCTGAGTATTTAAAATCAAGATAATGTCAACGTCTTGCAATAGATAAACATTGTTTAGAACAGTCTGACCCTATTGGTAATCTGAAGTTCAAATAATGCATTTGACAGAGTGATAAATTCACATCAGAGGCCTCAAGCGCATGTCCAGATTGACTGCTTCCGGTCGTCAATAAAAATATTCTATTGGCTCTGCTGTGGAGGTAGGCGTCGACTGCGCCGATTTAGCTACGTCATCGTACTATTTTTAGGAGGGCTTTCCCCATGTTGTGGCCGTTGTCCGAAAGGTGACGCCTCTATAGCAAGTTCCCTTCCTAACAGTCATGACCAATCCCAAAATTGCCTACATTATAAAAGTATCAACAGCGATCCAAAAAAGCCTTCGTCGTGTATTGCTGCCTATCGGCGGTTCCAGGATCCTTGCGTCAAGGTCATAGCTTGCATTGTGTTGAATTTACTGAAGATAAGGTGACACTTTTTTGGTCCATCCGATATTTTGACGAATGGCTTATGCGGCACACAGTGATTTATCCTTTATGTTTTTGCAGGAGCGATAGTTATTTAATTTCGGGTTTCATTTTTTTCCTGATTCCTGGTATACTCGGCGTCGTCGGGGCGAAGAACCAGACGTCTTCCGGCGTAGCCATAGCTTGTATCGTGATGTCATGTTTTGCTCTCATCACGTCGGTGGTTCAGGTTAGTGTTTCAAGTTTGAATAGGACTAAACACATGTATTTTAGAACACTTAAAGAGCCTCTATCGGCTTCAGGGTTATGTAAAGTTACTCGAAATCTCGAATTTTTGACGCAAAAGTAGAATCAAAAAGGATATAGGGTTCACAAGGGAAAACAGCACAAACTCCCGTCGAATCAACTAGAACGTGTGTGCACACACAGATATCCAAAAACTAGAGCACAAAAGGCGACACACACAATGATATAATAAAAGGAGTCGTCCTCCAAAAATTCATTATCTTGCAACGTGACGAAATGGTCACACATTCTAAACCACCTTGGTCACAGTGAGCCTGTTTTCAATGATAATGCATTAGCCTCGTTTCAACCACACCGAGCTTTGGTGTCGCAACCAAACCCGTGTCCGCTATGGCACGCCAAAGTGGCATTTATTCAGAACATAATAATATCTATTCAGAACGTAGCAAAATCTATTCAGAATTTGCTAAAACTATATATGCAGAATTCCCCAAACCCATTCAGGATTACGATATATCCATGCAGAATACACCAAATATGTTCAGGACAATTACAACACCATGCAGAATACCATAACTCTATGCAGAACACAGCAAAATCTATTCAGAACTTGCCAAAACTACATGCAGAATTCCCCAAATCCATTCAGGACATTGCCAAATCTATTCAGAACTGCCACGAGCGCCACCCAACGTCTCGTTTGTGAACGACTCCAAATCAGAGCTGCACATCTCTGTTTTGCCAACATCTACTTTTTTGCGGACATAACCGCCCATAATCGATGGTTTGGTTTCATCATCCTCCGCCAGGGGACGCGCGGTTCTGCATACAGTTGGGGTAACTTGCGTCCTGAACATATTTGGTGTAGGCCTATTCTGCATGGTTTTGGGGAATCCTGCTTATAGTTTTGGCACGTTCTGAATAGATTTGGCTATGTCCTGAATGGATTTGGGAATTCTGCATATAGTTTTAGCAAGTTCTGAATAGATTTGGCAATGTCCTGAATGGATTTGGGAATCCTGCACATAGTTTTAGCAAGTTCTGAATAGATTTGGCTATGTCCTGAATGGATTTGGGGATTCTGCATAGTTTTAGCAAGTTCTGAATAGATTTTGCTGTGTTCTGCATAGAGTTATGGTATTCTGCATGGTGTTGTAATTGTTCTGAACATATTTGGTCTATTCTGCATGGATATATCGTAATCCTGAATGGGTTTGGGGAATTCTGCATATAGTTTTAGCAAATTCTGAATAGATTTTGCTACGTTCTCAATAGATATTATTATGTTCTGAATAAATGCCACTTTGGCGTGCCATAGTCCGCCATTGTGTTTCTCGCTTCGAGCATTCAGAGAGGCAGTGCAAAGAATATGGTGAGATGGATACTCAGTGACCTATCCCAAGAATGTTTTGTATCATTAGCGAAATATCCTGCGGAAAGTCCGTTGAAGAAAGCGCCCTGCTATCTCATTTCGACCTAAACCCTCGGCGAAGCGCCTCGGGTTTAGGTCTGCATTGTAGCTTCACCCTCGCGGGTTTGGTGAGACGACCAATACCGACAGTGAGGTATCAATTCCTTAAACCAAAACATCTCGTATCCCCTTTATCGCTGCGAAAGGCCTACGTCTAGGGCTTTTTAAAGTTTGCCCATGGCGTCGGTATTGGAACTGCGGTATGAGCTGTATTTCCACCAATCCCAAACCCACCGAAACCCCGGGATTTTTGTGCGTACACCTATTTTTGCCGTGTCTAATAGACCCGGAAAACCCCGGATTTATTAGACCCGGCGAGCTCGCCGTCATTAGTTTAGTAACTAATGAAATGTAATAGGTTTAAGCGCGTGGCGGGTTTTTTTCAACCCCGGGGAAGACCCGCGTCTAAAAAACCCACCAATTTGGGATAGGTCGAACGTAGGCTATTGTCTGGCTTGGGCTCTCGTAGGTGAGTACATAAAGCATTCATTAATGTCCACAACAATAATCTATTCTTTCTTCTAATCTGCAGATTGCTTTCTTGGTTTCTGGCCTCGTAATTTACGCTATCCCTGGCATTGGTGGCATTGGTGTAAGTGTTTCCGGACAAGAAGTTTCCACATACGGCAGTATTCGCCATGGCTCTCCTCACGTAGACTGGTCGCCTCTCCACTCATTGCTCTGAATTGAAACGAAACACCTTAGGAGTCTTAGCAGTTACGAATTCGTACATTCCAGGAGCTGTTGTGCGTCAACCATTGAACAATGGTTTAAGAGGACGCTGCCAATGCGAAACTCTTAAGTATATGCTTTGTGAATTTGGTCCCTGAATGGAAAGTGGACAGGGGACCAGTCTACTTTAGAGAGTCGTCATGTGGAAACTGCCGTGTGGATGATTCTCCTGATTAAAGTTGACGGATTTCCCCAACCTTCGTGTGACGAATTTTACCACGGTTTATTCCATATGAAAATATGTTGGTCATATGTCTGCATCAAACTTTTGGAAATTTGGAAATATCGTAATTACGTAATAGCTCATCAGGAAACCCCCTAAAATTCACCATATTTATTATGGAATTTTTGGTGATTTTTGTTGCAGTTTTGATGGAGTGGAACTTTTTAAGGATTCTGGGCTTTATTTCATGAAAGTATGTTGAGTGGTTGCTGAGGTAGTTGTGATTATCATAATGTTGACAATTTGATATTTTCATGCTTTTACGACATTTTAATGCCATCAGAAAAAGCCAACCTTAGAGTATTGAGTTTACAAAGTTTTGGAACTTTTTGCGGTAAGTGTGCAGAAATATTGCATACTTTTCAAATATCAAAATGTTGATATTTTGAAAAACATGCTTAACTTTACCAGTCTGAGCTAACAGTTCCAAAACTTCGTACTTTTGCATTTTGAGGTGAGCTCTGTCAATTGATATCAAAATTTTGTGAAAAACTGAAGATTCTCAAAATATCGAAATTTTGATGATCTGAAATATCTCAGCAACCAGTCAACAGATTTTGATGAAGCAAGGCTCAAAATCCTTAGAAGGTTCCACTCTCAATACTGCAACAAAAATAACAAAACATTACATAATTTAGATGTTGACTTTTAGGGGTGTTTTGATGAGCTATTAGATAATTACGATATTTCAAAGGGGCCGTTCACTTAATACCCAGGGGGCAAAACCCCATTTTTGGCGAAATTGGGGGACCAGCTGCTGTAAAAAGCCACCCCCTCGTAATGTGTTCCAGGGACACTCCTGAGTCACACTAGGGTGGGTGGCCTTTGAGATTTTTTGCAAGACGTCGAAAAATTGACTTTGAAGTTCAGGATACTGACTTTATCATTGGACCCAAGAACTGACACATGACTGAGCGTTGTACAGGAGAATGGGACACGATATACAGCTAACTTTTGAACGGTGGGATTTACACCCCATAAATGTATTACCAATAGATAGAAACATGGTGCCTCCGAAGCAGACAAGCATGTTCTCAATTGTTTTCAGTAGTTATATACTAAGAAATTACTTTTTTTATGCAAATTAACACAAAATGGGTCAAAATACATAAAAACGCCGTTTCCAACTATGTAACTAGTTAGAAACTACAAAAAACATGCTTATTTGATTACGAGCCACCATGTTTCTATCTGTTGGTAATACATTTATGGGGTGTAAATCCCACCGTTCAAAAGTTAGCTGTACATCGTGTCCCATTCTCCTGTACAACGCTCAGTCATGTATCAGTTCTTGGGTACAATGATAAAGTCAGTGACCTGAACTTCAAAGTCAATTTTTCGGCNCCACAAGTGTGTGAAATGTCGCCGCCAGCGCGCAAGTGTCATGAGACAAATGATGGGATCTTTGCCTCCTCAGAGACTGAACCCAGCAAAGGTTTTCTCCACGACTGGTATCGATTATGCCGGACCTTTGCTGTTGAAGTCTAAGAAAGGTCGTGGGGCTAGGATTGGAAAATGTTGGGTGGCTTTGTTTGTGTGTCTAGTCATCAAAGCCATTCATCTTGAACTCGTGAGTGAAATGACTACTGAAGCATTCCTAGCAGCCTTCAGGAGGTTTGTTTCTCGTCGTGGCAAACCCAAGATTGTCTTCAGTGACCATGGAACAAACTTTGTGGGAGGAAATCGTGAACTGAAAGAACTGAAACAATTGTATGATAACCAGGAACATAATGAAACTGTGGCGAAAACTCTTGCTGAGGACAACATCAGTTGGCAGTTTTCGCCACCCAAGGGTAGTCACTTTGGCGGACTTTGGGAGGCCGGAGTGAAAAGCGTGAAATATCACTTGAAACGAATTGTTGGGAATGCCAGTCTGACCTTTGAGGAGATGAGCACTGTGCTATGTCAAATAGAGGCCTGCTTGAACTCTAGACCCTTGTGTGCTATGTCAACAGACCCCTCAGATCTTCAGGTTTTGACTCCTGGACATTTCCTTGTTTCAAGTGAGCTGAATGCCCTCCCAGAGCCTGACGTGACACATATTCCTGTGAACCGTCTTAGTAGGTGGCAGCATCTCCAGCTGTTACATCAGCATTTCTGGAAAAGATGGTCCAGAGAGTATCTTGTCAGTCTGCAACAACGCACCAAGTGGTTGAAACCTGAACGAAACCTGCAGTTGGATGACTTGGTGCTTCTTGTGGATGAGAATCTGCCTCCTGCTAAGTGGTTGTTGGGTAGAGTCGTGAAGTTACATGAAGGCCATGATGGTTTGGTGAGAGTGGTTACTGTGAAAACCAAAGGTGGTGAATTGAAGCGTCCAGTAGTGAAACTGTGTTTGCTCTTGCCTAATGATGGACATTAATGGTGATTATTGATGATAAATCTAGAGACTTGATGAATATTGAGGACATTTGTAAATAGACTTGGATTTGAGAGTTGAAGATATCCCTTCAAGGCTGGGGGGATGTTGGAGCGGCAAATTGCCTTTAGCTATGACCAGTGGTGCTTGAAGTCATGAAAAGTGATTACTTGATTTGGTTTGCATGTTTCTAAATTTAGACCTGTCAATCAATTGGTGCTTTATTGAGCTTTTAATCCTTTTGTGAATTTTGTCGTTAGTTTCAATCTTTGTAGAAATTGATCTCTTTTGTGTTTCTTGCATTTTTTACTTTTGTTGGAAAAGCTTTTCTAGTCACTTGGAATAAAGATTTTATAGAGGAAGGAACCTTGTTGGTCTCTTTGGAAAAAATTATACAGTCCTCTAAAACGTGAAATTCGAAACCCAAACAAAAACAATGGTAAATTTGCCAAATTTTCTTTCTTATAATCTACATGTAGTTTGACCTCTTAACTAATCACCCTGTAAAATGGGTTCTGTCACTTTATTATAAATAATCCAAAATTTATTTGGTACAATTGAACCTTAAGTGAACGGCCCCTTTAAAAATTCTAATGCAGAAATATGACCAACAAGATGTATTTTCATATGGAACAAACCGTGTTAAAATCGGCCCATGCAGTAGAATTTGAAATATTCAAGGTATCAAATGTAGATATACTTACACTACAGCCAAAAGTTTTAGGCCCCACAGATGTTTGAGAAAACAAATTATCCATGCATAGTTTGTTTTTCAATATTTTGTATATTAAAGGAACACGGTATTGCCACTTTGTCTCGACAGCTGGCACCACCGCGCCACTCTCCAACCCTGGGACTAACTACGTTGTCGGTGAACTGACCCGATTTACTACGTACGTTTTGTAGTTCGTCTTACTGCCGCTAGGTAGCTCCCTCTAAGTCGGCAGTCAAATAACGCATTTCAGATCCAATACCATGCTTCTTTAAGGAACAAAGGTATTTCATACAAATGTAACTGTGAGTTATCATGTCTGCCGGTTGAGTTGGAATGGGATAAGCTTGATCGGCCACTTCAGAGCAAATGTGTAGAAATTAAAAATAATTTTTCGAATGCTTTAAATCATCTGGGGTCATTGCTACGAACCTAATTTTAAAAATATCAGGTCTGGGGCAGAAGCCTATAATGTGAATGTGCACCAGGTACTGAGGCCAAAGGGGCTAATTTAATGAAATCAAAATGTGAGACAGAAATGGCTTGAAAATGTCCATTTGTTGTGAAATTCCCTAGGATAACTAATTAGTTGCATCTTTTGAAAATTCGTTTGTCCCTTTCTACACAATAAATTGTAAAATATTATATACATTTTTTTTCTAAAATAATCAGTGGGCGGCCTCAAACTTTTGGCATGTAGTGTATGCCAATGACTAGACAACTATGCTTATATTTCGAGGTACATTTTCGGTGACTTTCGGGGTGATTCGAAAGTGTGAGCAATGTCACAAACCCATAGAACCTGGGGTGGCAAGGGTGTCTTGACCTGCACTTCATATACACCATATGCACTCAGGACATTGAAGTAGTTCCAGGAAGTAAAACCCAAAAGTGTCATGGCCGCCCTGTTTTGTATAATGTGGCAGCATTCATGGGGTTCATATTCGGAGTATTCTTTTCTGTTGAAAATATTGCTATCAAAAGGGGTGCACTGGGTAGAAAAAAACACGAACTTTATGATCTTCAAAATGTAACATTTCTTGGGAAAGTGTTCCGACTACTAGTCTGTTGTTTCAGCCTATTAGCTAATTAGTGCATTCTTACATGCGTCTCATTCAATTCCTTTCGACTGATAGACCCCGCAGGTGCCTTCATTGTCGTCATGGAATTTTGACATGTTTTATTTCCAACACTCCAAAAATCCACAACGTCTGCTTGCCCTTAAGTCACCGTGGTTAAAATGGTATAGTATTGTATTTGCTTTTCAGATTGGATTACTCATCCTTCTCCTGTGTGCATTTTGTGCCTTCGGATGCAGTATTGCCCTGATTGTCATTCCAAGTCAGGTGACCTGCTGCAGGCGCACACCAACGGCAACAACCACCACAACTGCGTACCCGCAGAACCCAGCGGCATCAGTGTACGCTATCCCTCCGCCACAGCAAACCCAACATGTCATCCGAACCTACTAACGGCTCCCCGCGTGCAAGCACTAAACGAGGAAACGGCTAAAAATCTCATAGTGCAGTGCGATGGAATCCTTCTCCGGCATGACTGGCATTTTATACGACTGGTTAAACCCGGAGCCAACTACAACAACAAAGACATCACTCACGATTGCTATATTCGTGAACTGGGCTAGGTCCACAGTTAAATTTTCTGTACTTTTAACATATACATCGACTGTACATTCATTGTTCAGAAAAATTGAAAAACTGCTGATCGGACGTGATTCAATTTTATACAGCTTCGATTGGCACTCCTTGTAAATATCATATATGATTTTGTAGATTCCAGTGATTGTAATTCCTTTTATTTGCAATTTTCTCAGACATTGCAAATATCACACAAAATGGCCGCCATCATTTAACTCGCCAGAAACCAGACGAGCCATGATAGCCGAGTGATTATCACATCCGGTCAGCAAGCGGCAGGTGTCGGGTTCGAATCATATGGGATTCCATTCCCGGCTTTTCAAGTCCGTCGCATGAATGGGACAGTAACTCATGGTACCTTTGACCTTATGCCTTTGCAAGGGCAAGTAAAACTCAGGACAGGAATCTTACTAATAATCTTATAGTCTTCTTAGCAAGTATCTTAGCTATTTCTTAGTGAGAAAAATCTTAGTAAGATTTAAGTTTCTTAGTCACATTTTTCTTACGAAATTCTTACAAGATACAGTGTTGGAAGATTTTCTTAGTAACATATTGGTAAGAAAAATCGTACTACGATTTTTCTTGTGAGAATCTTATCCGAAAAATCTTACTAAGATTTCTCTTACTAAGATCGTACCATAATAGCTAAGATACTTACTACGAAAAATGTAAGATAATTAGTAAGATTCATGTCCTGGGTAAGCCCCCATCCAAGTCAAAACCAGTAGCTTATGATGGACTCCTCTATACTTACATATACCAGGGCCAATAATGCTATGGCTTCGACACTGACGTGAAAATCAAGTGCAAAACACCAGCATCCTTTCAACCCTGCCAGGCACGGTAAATATCAGGTTAACACTATTAACGTGCTTTACACTGATATATTACGACCAATGGAGCCAATCTTGAAACATCTACATGTGCTCCAATCCTGATGGCCCACATTTACATGTTACTAGGTGTTTTTATTTTGCAGTACCATCTTGATCTGACTCTACAGTTTTGTGAACCTAGCCCAACACTAAATTAGTTGACTGATATTGTCTGCATATTTTTTTTCCTAAGACTAATATTCAAGCCATCAAGCAATGCTACTCTATGTGTATTAGTCCATTTTTGATTTTTGGAAACGTTTTATTGCTAGTGCAGTACTTAGAAAATGTCTACCACGTTTACTGTAATTTAACCTTTTAGCACCTGGTTTGGGGTCGAAAATTTGCGAATATCGGAGATGACTTTACTTATATTGTCACTAAGCACCTGAATTCATGTAATATATTTCTAATTGATCACTGGAGGGTTTTCACAAAAACTGGCACTACGATTTTTCAGGGCCCAAATATCTAGAGAAGTTCAAAACTAACTTTTACAAGGTATGATCATATGAAAAAAGATGTTACTCGCTGAGTTTTCGTTGAACATGACCTCCTGAATCAAGGTCAAAGCAGAGGCATTAGCATGGCGCCTTCGGGTGATGTGGGTTATTATTGGACAACCACACTGTATTCTCAAATTCGATTTGATAAAACCAGATCACATGTCAGTCGGCAATTCTCCAAATCGCAGGCAAGTCTTATTTTGACCGGCCAATATAAACTGATGTTGCCTTCTACAATGACGTCACGGGGAATTCCCCACACCAGTCTCGCTCAGCAGAAAAAAATAGTTCTATTTCAATTGAGCGTACATGTAGTTTTATCCAGTGGCATTTGAAAATGCGGTGTTGTAAAGTAAATATAGCCGTTACCTCGGGCAATAATATGAACTTCTTTATGGCCATCACAAAATGACGCCAGAGAAGTCCACATTGTTCTAGACAATTATCATTATTATTATTTTTATTATCTAACCCTACCGCAACCTGATCAGAAATGGTAGTGATGTAGAACAAATTATCCGAGGAAGAACATGATCCCTCGTCGGCATTGCTGGAATTTGTTAAGTTTGTTAAACCCGAAGCCATCGACAACAACAAAACAGGGGCTGACTGTGGCTTACTGGAAAATGCGGTACAGGCAGAACGGAATCACCCTCTTAATCTCTAGAAATTCCTTTAAATACAACCTAAAAGTACACATTGCAGGAAAAAATCTTTTATACCACCAAACTAAACCTTACTCGAGATCGGGAAATCACCTTAAATAAAGTCAGATGTGACCTTTTGTTCAAGAGCCACCTCTTTGCTCATAATTTTACGAACGTATTAGCCCCACGATGCCCATGTGGATTCAGATCCCAAACAACTCCACATGTCTTTCTCCAATGCCCCTTAATTAATGTACCGTAACACGACACAATTGACTCCCCTCAGGAGATCACTTTATGATTCTCGCTTTGTCAATATGAGCTGTCAGCGAGTTGACCACTAGGTGTCACTAGGGCCCAATTCAATGCATCTAGCGGACCCAGTCATTATCGATCGAGCAGCGATCATAATAGATTTCCTGTACATTTGGTCCGCTAAGACTGTGCTGCCATCTGTTAGCAATATGCGCGGCTGACTGCTCCTATTCTTCTCGTACCACTCATCGTTGTCGTATTCTACTATGGGGACACTCTAACTTTTTACACTCTGTAAATGTATCCATTATTGTGAGAACTGCCGAGTACTTAGCTGACATCATTCCTGTCTTGACTCATCCTACCTAGTAATGATTTTTTATCCACTATCAAGAGAACTCCTAAGTATTTATCAGCACCTCACTCAGGTGCATCGGGCGGGGGCATGAGCGGTGTTGGCCTCTGGTGCTGGCGTTTTTGAGGTGGTTTCACACTGGCGCTAGCGCCGGGGGCGGATACTGCCTGTGGCCCTGCCCTTTGTGGTTGTAAATAAACTGTAATCGACGTTCCTTTGTTCACTTCGGTCCGTTGTAAATTGTCGTTATTTTTAACATCACAGCCATTTATGACAACCTCGTCCCCAGGGGTATAGTTCGCTCAGACAACCTCGGACCACTCGCTCACTAACCCCTGGAATCAGTTTTGGATTTAACGCGCTTGATAGGTTGACAGGAAACCGTCAAATATACCCAAGAACATACCCAAACAAATTTTCAAAATATTTTGGATCAAATCAAAAGGTTACCTATATCCAGGTTTGATGATTTTTTGTAAAAAGAATTTGAAAAAGTACGAGTAAGTATTTCAGATTAATTATTTTGACTCGTGCTGCCACCTATACTTAGACCAAGATTCCTGGTCTAAAAACCAAAGCTGATTCCAGGGGTTAGTGACGCCTCCGACATATTGTCAGAAAGCGAACGACCTCTGGGACGAGGTTGCATTTATGACGGGTTTCTGCCATTCGGTTCACATTATTTCTATTTCATTCTTTCTTCCTTCCTTTGTTTAAATATCTAATTTCTAATTTTAGTTGTACAAGGGCCACAAATGCATCGGCTTTGGCCCTTCCTAAGTTATATTTGTAAATCTTTATGTTCAGAAATAAAATCAATACAATACAAGACAAGTCATTTGTCCGATGCCGAGCTAAATGGCCGACGCCTAGCCAACTCCTCGGTGCCTAGCCAACTGGTCGATGCCAAGTCATATGTCCGACACTGAATCAAGTGCTAGATGTAGATTTGAAGTCTAGTGGTCGATGTCGAACTATGAAATATGTTAAAGGAGCACGGTATTGCCACTTCTTCTCGACAGCCGTCGCCACTGCACCACTCTCCAACTCAAGCGACTAACTACGTTGTCGGTGAATTGACCCGATTTATTACGTACATAATTAGCGCGTTTGGAAGCTCGGGGCATTACAAACTTTCCACGACATGGCGTTGTTTATGACGTCATTGGGCGCGACACCTGCGTCATGAATGTAGACTGTGTATTGGGCCTAAAATGTACACACGGTTTTAGAGAAAAGGCTGCAGCACCCAAGTTATGAAATAATTCCATGAAATTCACTTGGATTATGAAACTTTATATGTGTATGGACTTTGTAACTTGAAGAATATTACATTTTGGCAGACTTCACTCACTTCACTTTTTGAATTTTACGATGGTGGCAAATAGGTTGGAACTTCAAATCAAAAAGTGAAGTGAGTGAAGTCTGCCGAAATGTAATATTCTTCAAGTTACAAAGTCCATACACATATAAAGTTTCATAATCCAAGTGAATTTCATGGAATTATTTCATAACTTGGGTGCTGCAGCCTTTTCTCTAAAACCGTGTGTACATTTTAGGCCCAATACACAGTCTACATTCATGACGCAGGTGTCGCGCCCAATGACGTCATAAACAACGCCGTGTCGTGGAAAGTTCGTAATGGAGGAAGCTCGGGGAAGCGGGAAAGCGTTCGGAAAGGTATTTGGCAGGCTGCCAAGGCTTCCTCGAGCCTGGCCGAAGTGAGCGACTCGGCGAGTCGCTCACTTGGGGAAACTCCCGGTATGCATTTTTTTCTTTCCAGGCCGGCGTGCTGATTGGCTAAACGTGGAATATCTCACGACTGCAACAGAACAGTAGTACCTTTCCCCGAGGAAGCGCAAATATCGTTCGGAAATTCGCCTTCACTGGGCATGCTCACATTCCCCGAAGCTCGGGGAAGAAATTTCCTCGGGGAAGCTTTCCGAACGCGACCTCTGTAATGGATTTTTTAGTTCGTGTCACTGCCGTAAGGTGGCTCCCTCTACATCGGCAGTCAAATTACCCATTAGAGATCGCATACCGTGCTCCTTTGAACCTTTTAACCAGTTGGAATTTTTCAATGAAACAAAAGCATTTTGATCAGAATGTTATCCCCTAACTTTCTAACGTTTTAAAACGTAGGATTTTAATTGATGACGAGTAGTGAGTGTCGTCGATCTAGATAGGTAGATGTCATTCCTTGAGAGTAAAGCTGGAAACACACAGAAAATAGTTGGTGACAAATTATTGGAACCAAATGGCGCATACTTGGCCAAGTCTTTAAATGCCAACAAAACACACTGCAAACATCCGATCTTGGTATTTTAATTAGATCCAGACAAGTCTCTGGTGAAGAAATCAGCCTTGACCTTTTTCATCCTTGGCGGGAAATAGAATTCAGAGTCAAAATGGCTATTTACATTTCACGAAAACGGAAGCGGAGAGGAAGTTGGGATAACAAAAAGTGTTGGGTGGAACCTTTGATAACTAGAAGACCTGAACTAGGCGCATACCACACATTAGTTCAGGAACTGAGAGAGGAAGATGTGGTGGACTTCAAGAATTATCTACAGATGGATGACCAGTGCCTTGGAGAATTATTGCGAAGGGTGAACGGTAGAATTTCCAATGAAACAACACCTTCGAGACCCGACTTCTGCCGAGGAAAAGCTTAAATAATGTGCCAAAACTGTCAACAGCAATCACGGGAAAACCCATAATCACACTGCGCATGTGCAGAAACAAGCCTCCAGCAGGATGTACTGTGAATGTACAGGATGGTTTGTTTGCATGCTCATAGCAGGCGGTGGGGAACAGCTGCGTCGTTTCTTGGCTTCTCTAGTGAATTATCAATGGTAAAGACGTGTTTTGGATGTTGGCAAGGTAGTTTGTCTCCAGCTTAATATTCGAGTTTCATGTTAGAATGTTGCATCAGGTACATCAAAAATAAGGTGTGCTTCCACTTATCCCAAACCCACCAATACTATGGTTTTCTTGCGCGTACACCTATTTTTGCTGTGTCTATTACACCCTGTTTAAAATCCCCGTGTCTATTAGACCCGGCGAGCTCGGCGGGACTGATTCAGACATGTGTGTCTCCCTGGTTTTTAGATTGGTGTAAGCGCAATAAGTTCGGCAATTACTGGTTACAAACCCGGCGACAGATGGCGCAATAAGTGTGTTTGCGCTATTAACCAGAAATCCTGCGAAATTTGACCCGCAAGCCTACCTCTCTCGCCGTGTTAAGTAACTAATGAAATGTACTGAAAAGAGGTGGTGCGTGGCGGGTTTTTTTCAAGCCCGGGGAAGACCCTTGGCTAAAAATCCCCAGCAATTTGGGATAATAAGCAAAACGTCAATCTCCAGAATTCAAAAATTTTCGACCCCAACCGGGGTCTTTTTCAAGTGGAACTTTACAATCTGAAACTCTAGAAAAGACTGAGCTAAAACCCGAATGTAGAACTACATAACCTGTGTAAACAGGATGAGTAAGCAATTAAGGAAAGAATAGTGTCCAAGCCCCACGGATGGTTGCTGGACCTAATTAAGAAAGTGGATGTAATTAAGGAGAAACTGATTTAGCTGAAAGAAAAGGGTTTAATAACTGGATAACTGGAGTCCAAGCCCCATAAAAAGGGTTGCTCAACCTGACCACAAGCAGAGTGTAAGTAATTGGTGTAGAGCTTAATTTGGCTGAAAGAAAGTTAATAAATTATCACAAGGGTAATTATATGCCAAATAAAATTATAACAAGAAGATAACATATTGCCTGTAAAAATGACAAGAAGGAATAAACCAGAATGGATACTGCAAATCACTGAGCAATGAGAAGAAAAGGGCGAGGAGGAATAGAAAAAAGGGGAAAAACAAGGCCTAGACCAGAAGGGGAGCCACGTGCCCTCCGCTGCTGGAAAAACCTAAAATGAAATAGGCCTACCAGGGGGAGAGAGTGAAAGGAACCGAATGCCAAACTGGCCCTGACAATAAAGATGGTGAAAGCGGAAGGGATATGGGGTCTCAGAACCTCAGCATCTTGTGTTAAGACCTGTGAAGGAAACGGCGTGTGATTGCAGTAATGTCTGGCAGTCCAGGGTGATAGGTGAGGACTAAGGGGATCTTGCGGGTTTTGGGGGACTGCTGATTTTCTCGGACCTCACTTCTGTCGACACTCTGGTTAGCATGGGGATCAGCATCATCCGCTCTGTCTCTACTCCCATCCTGGGTGCTGGTTTCCGTCGTAGTGGGAGAGTGGGCCCCCTGGCGATCATGACGTTGGATCGCCCTTTCTACTTCCCTTGCAACCTTCCGTCTGTTATGGCCCCTGTCTGTGAGAAAGCCAACCAAGTTCTGAAGGTGTTTCAGAGCCGCTGACCGATCTGAGCAGATGGACAGGATGCGGAGGGCTTGGGAAAAGGGGATGGAGCGTTTGATATGGCCAGGGCGACAGGAAGCTGGGTGGAGGTATTGGTGAGTGTCCGTGGGTTTTACATAAAGGTCAGTAATAATCCTTGAATCGCAGAGTTTGACAGTCACATCCAAAAAGTTCTGGGAGGAAGGGGATGCATCCCAAGTGAACCTGATGGTGGGGTGGAACTCATTGAGCCTGTCAACGAAATCCTCCAGTTTTTTACGTCCATGGGACCACACAGAGAAAACATCATCTATGAACCTGAGCCAGTTGTAGGGTTTGAAGGGGGAAGTAGCCAGGGCCTGTTAAGTATCGGTCGCGACGCATTCTGATCACCCACTGTACACCGCGACCCCTAGTAGCAGTATTGCGTACCAGGGTCCTACATTACACGCAACCCAAAGTGTGAACCAATCAGATTGTGCACGCACCCATTATGCCCATGAAATACTTCAATTCCATTTGTCATGTATTGGAATCTACTATCATCCGCAGAACTAGTCCGGATCTGACATCATCCCACAGCAGGGGTTTTTACCTCGCTCCTCTTCATCCGCTCACACAAACCCCTGCTGAAATACAACAGCCAGTCAACGTGATGTAGCTGTTCCATACTCCAGTTGCACTCCCTGTATCTTAAGGATAACTTGGAGAAGTACAGTTTCGAGGTTTTACCCATTTTGGTTTTAAAGTTTTGCGCTTTACAAATCACTGACATCTTTCCAAAATTGACTGAATTTTTTCACAGAGGTTCTTCCTGTGTATAGGAAAGATTCTTATTATTTTTGATTGTTACTATATGAGTCATAATTGTTACTATATGAGTCATAATATTTAATATTGACACCCTGAAAATGCTGCATTCTGATTGGGCAATGGTTTTCTAACCGCCTCTGCTTGCCTGGGAGGCCCAATTTCAGCAGGGCTTTGTGTGAAGTGTATTTAAGGGGAACGAGACCAAAGCCCTGCTGTGGGAGGATGGGATCTGATGGCAGAGTCAGTTAGGTGAAACCGCCTGGCCTCTCCGTAGGAGGTTGTGTTTTAATCCACTGTAAGAATCCCGGCCATTGGTGGATCCTTGTATTTAGCCCAATCAGTGATCGTCTTTTATCTAGGTATACGTATCCGCATCCGTATACGTTGTGCTTTCTCAGATGAATTAAAGATCCATCGGAAGGCAAACGTATCGGGATACGTATACGTTTCGGTTTAAGGATAAGTAGCGGTTCTCAAGCTCTCTATTGTTCGTAACAAAATACTGAACATTTTACTGCCATTGATATCTCGTTATGACTGCTTCGAACGTAACACTGTTGTTATGAATTTTGCTTCCGATTTCTTCGCTCCATACAAAGGCTATCACAAAAAAACGACGTGTTTCAATATTAATACTCTGCTAATGTGATCCAGTCGTATCCACTCAGAACATGACCGCGCTGCTGACTGTGTTGTGGATTCTATTACAGAGTCGAATCATAAACCGAGTTCAGTAGTCGTCATAACTACCAGGAACAGCCACGGAGTCATTGAAATCTGGTTGGAGGTCTACCTCAGAGCAGGTGTGACAGGAATCAACGTCCTAGGAATGCAAGTCCGCCAAACAATAGCCCGATATTTTCAGGTTATAATATTCGAATGGTCATGGTCCCTATACCCATATATTCTAATCCCTCGCTGAACAATAAGGCTACGGGTACACTGAATGCGATCCGTCGTCCTGTGCGATGCCTGTTCGTCGTTTTCAAAAAATCGCACAGAAAAACACTGCACACCCAATGCGTATTCGTGTCCGTTGCCTCTGCGTATGCTTTGCGTTGCTGAGCAACACCCAATGGAGTGATGAGGCACACCAGCGCCGCCTTCAAAACCTGTGCGTTGACCAATGCGTCGACTGAAAAAATTGACAAATTTTCAATCTTTTTTGGACGCATTGCGTCAACGCACAGCGGATCGCACTCGGTCTACCATCCAAATGAAAAGCCATTGCTACATCCTGTGCGTTGACGGATGCGGCAACGCACAGGGTGTCGGTACGAATTTCGCATAGGAATCCCACAGGAATCGCGTTCGGTATATCCGTAGCCTAGGACCGGACTTTGATTCCTGGGGGACTTTGAACTCTGTCACACCTGGGCCCAAATCCATAAAACCTTGCTAGGCTTAGTTGCCTGCTAAAGTGCCCAGTTTGTACAGGCCGATGTACACAACTAGCAACCAACTAAGCTAGCAAGGTTTTATGGATTTGGGCCCTGGCCTTTATTCAAACCGACCTTTCGATGCCAGTGAATGAGACATGTCCACGTGGCAATACACAATGTAAAAGGTGTAAATGCCGTCTAAACTCTAATCCTGTGAAACAGGGTACCCAGTATCTAGGATAACGGCTGCCTGTGAGGGTCGGGGGTTGGGGTTAGGGTTAGGAGTAGGAGTAGGTTCTAGGCGTCCGGGGTAGGAGACCAGGTAACAAGGGTTGTGGGATAGGGGCCCGGTGTGAAAGAAATGCAGGTCCGCCCGGAGCCAAGGTCCCACGGACCTTGGTTCCTAAGGAATGGGGGCCCGGAGGGCCCCCATTCCTTAGGAAGCATTGTCCTACCCGGACGTCCGTTCCTGGGTTACCAATCCTATAAAAGGTATAGGACTCTGATTACTAGGGGACTTAGATTTCTTTTACAGCAGTGACAGAAATCAAAGTCCGCCGTAACCGAAGTCCTTCCCCTTTAAATGCACAATAGAATCTGTATAGCTCTTTAATAGGACATGCATTCAAATAGCTAAAATATTCGGTCGTCGGTCAGCCGGTCACTCGTGGTGTAGTGGTTCGGGGACCTGCACATTAAGCAAATACTGCGGGTTCGACTCCCTGTCGGGGAACTGTTTTTTT
>NMRB01000496.1:0-25485 GCA_002633025.1 Notospermus geniculatus
ACAAAATCGTAACAAGTCACTCGCGTTCATTTGGCAAATTTATCAATTTGATTATTGGTCTGGTTGGATTCAAAAGACAGCGGCTGGCATCGCCGAGCTTTGACATGAATGGCCGACGTGACGCGGATGGGTTGCGGTAACTACTTTACTGGTGGGCTTCGTGTAACTGAATCACGGCTTTTATGAGGGGATTGTGGTGCAATTTATGTTTTGCTTCAAAGGATCTGTACCAGTTGGTACACAGCGCTGCTTTTGTTAGTTGCATCACTGGGGAATATTCCAATCGTGACGATGATGAAAGCGTCAATTTAGTTCTTTTTTTAATCAGGAGAATGTAATTTTGAAAGGTTTCAAATGTGAGAGGTAACATTTTTCTTCTTGTGATGCAATTTTTTAAAAGATTTTCTGTGATGGGTGAAAGAATGTTGAATGATGTTCAAAAATGGTGGGTGTCACGGGGATTTTCAAAGGGAGCTTGATGTTTTCAACAATATTTTGATTTTCAGTGACAATGAAGGTTGCAGGAATCATGTTGCTGATTTAAAAATTCATTGATGTCAAAGAGATTTCAAAGGAGCTTGATATTCTTCACAGAGTGGTTGATTCTCACTGTCACTATCGCAAAAACTGTTAATGTCGTCTTAACCACTGTACCCAGGTTACGGAGTTAGGATGGTTTGCGTTGACGGTTAGGGTCAGGACTATGTTTAGGATTAGGGTAGGGGTCAGTGACAAGGGTTAAGAGTCAGGGTTAGGGTTAGGGTTAGGGGCTTGGGCTAGGAATTAGTGTGTAGGATCAGGACGGGACGACATTCACCCATTCAGCGTCACTATCAATGAAATTTTTTTATAGCCCCTGTCACCGCACAAGAAACACAGGGGTTCAATAGTCTCCCTACTCTCCATTCCAAATCCCCTTGGCGCGAGGTTTATCAACGATAGCTCCGCAACGGCTGGGCCGATTTTGATGAAACATACGTCAATTGACTTATCTTTCTTGGCGGTACAGCCATCATCACAGTCAATTTCCCGAAAAACGTGACAGAAAAAAGTTGTTTCACAAATCACCGTTTGTGCTGACGGCCGAAATGGCGGCCATTTTGAAATGACGCAATGCATCGCGCACGTGTAAACTGCACTGAACAGCATCGCGAAATGAAATGGGTTCTGAGAAAGAGATCCGTTATGCAGGCCTTACGCAAAAAATGAAGATAGCAGGAAGATACCGGCAAGAAAGACAAGTTTATTGATGTATGGTATGTTGAATTTGGCCCAGCCGTTGAGGAGATATCGGCCGAAAACCTCGCGCCAAGGGGATTTGGAATGAAGAGTAGGTAGTGGCCCTGCTCGCTCACTAGGGCAAATTGATTATGGTATTTAAAACACTGCTTGTAGACTCGGTCATGGAGTCTGGGGTCTTTAAAGGGGCAATGTATCCCTTCCCTATCCTGCGCAAAACATACCTGCGTTAAGGGAGACCTCTATTGACTACGACTATGTTGTTGAACTACCGCTTATCAACCTCACCCCATTCGAGTAACTCTCGTTCCTAGGGTATCCACAGATGCATTGCATTGTAATCATCATACATTCTCCAACATTGGGGTGATGATAAACAGGAAGTCAATTTCCAGAATCTTAGCAAATTTTCGACCCCAACCGGGGTCTTCATCAGGCTGGCACTTTCAAGTCGAGCTACCAGAAGTGTAAACACTGGGGTGAAAGGCAAAAGTACGGTATTAAAGGAGAAAGATGCAGTCACTGCTGGTGGCGCCGGCTGTTGGCAAAAATTGGCAATATCTTGGCCCTTTAAGGGACCATGATATTTTCCACATTATTAGATTGATTTTCAGTCTCAATGATGACGATTTTTAGTCCCTGTCACCAAATTAGAAGTGAAGTGAAAGCCTTACCAGAAATGCAACTTTCATCAAGCCTTGAGCAATAAATCAGGATGAAACAGGAAGAAACTCCATTACCATTGCATAATTCAATGGAAACTTGTTGCAGTCACACTTCACCAAAACTCTTGATAATTCAACAAATTCTCGGCTGATATTGCCTCCTGATGGTGCTATGGAAATGTTGCCACTAATTGAAATTGAATGACAGCAATTAAAACTGATTCTCGGAGTCGATGTATTGCAATGAAATGGAACCGAATGGTCCTCCATCCCGTTACAACAACACGTCACACTTCTCACAGTTTTGACGTTATTGAAATTTCCAGTTTTTTGCTGTTTGCATTTCTTGTGCAAGTGCCCGGTGATAAGTGCCATGATGTGTTGCATGTTGCTATAAGTTGAAATGATGTTGATGCCAGCAAATATTCACAAGACATGTGGCCGGCTTATAAATTTTTTATACTTTGCCAACTGGCAAACTCCTGAGCTGCATTTCTCTGCCTCTGCCTCAAAGTCTTGCAGTCATCCAATGGTGACTTTCAAAGTCATCTTTACCGCGATCAAGCCTCTTAAGTTTGTGCTACGATGTGTTATCTGTTCATAAATTTTTCCTCAAATTATCATCAGTAATAGCTCTAGGGTAATCCTTTGATGGTTGGTAGATACAGCTGAGTTGGTTGAGTGCTAAGTTTTGTTGAAGTTGTGGGGTTTTGTGGATCTCTTCACCAAAGTGACCGAACTTCGTCAAGTGGTCATCAACATAACCTCCAAAAGGTCATCAAACACACCACAAAAATATGTAAGGAGATAGTCCCACTTATTGGTTCCCAAAAAGCATCATAAACCGTTCCCAGATCTTCTTCATAACACTTTCTGAGTGCAAAATAATGCATGGTCTGAAATTACACAGTACCTGGACGAAAAGTATCCCTTTCATCAAAGAAAAAGCCTCGTGACATTCTGAACTGACATTTAGCCATTCCGACACATATCACTATTGTGTGGTCCAAAAATCATGACAATCCTTTGATTACACAACTACAGTTGCAACTCCCACTGCCTTGTCTGAGACCAATCTTGGCCAATGCACCGAAAAATGAACCAATACTCTGCAGTACTTGGTCTTCTTTCTCAGAGGTGCCGTACTAAGCCTTCTTTCACACTCACAGGGGTGCAGTTCTTTGCCTTTTTTCACAGAAATGCAGTTCTTGGGCTTCTTTGACTGAGGTGCAGTTCTTGGCCTTATTTCACTGAAGTGCAGTATTGGCCTTCTTTCACTGCTTTCAGTACTTGGCCTACTTTCTTTCACAGAGGTGCAGTACTTGGCCTACTTTCTTTCACAGAGGTGCAGTACTTGGCCTACTTTCTTTCACAGAGGTGCAGTACTTGGCCTGCTTTCTTTCACAGAGATGCAGTACTCGGCCTGCTTTCACTCAAGGTTCAGTACTTAAGTTTTTCTGGGAAAGCCAAGACAGAACTGTTTCACCACACAGTCAGCTTCACGATCTAACGTCACATTTATTCATACGCTTTATAGGATGAATATGCATTTATTCAAGAAAACTTTTTTAATGGATAACATGTAAACACACACGCCAGATAACATTAATAACGGTCTCATATTTTGGAAAAATGCTGGATGGGAACCAGGCATGTGAAACTTTAGGCAGAATTATTGGGTTACAGTATGCAGAATCTTTGCAAGAAAATAGGATNGATAGTAAAAAGGCATGTGTCGGAAGGCTTTGTTGTATTTGACTGTGATCACGAGTAAGATATTCGCCGCGATGGAAGCAATGATGATTGGTAGGAGTAGGATTAACTTCCATGGACTTCGTGGCAGTGGTCCGCTGTCTGTGCTGTTTTCCATTCTTAGACTTGACACTGAAAAGATAGAACAAAGAAGATTTAGGAAGAAGTATTATGCTGTTTTATATTCTTAGACTTGACACTGAAAAGATAGTGTGATGAAGATTTAGGAAGAAGTATGATGCTGTTTTCCATTCTTTTACTTGACAGGGAAAAGATAGAGTGATGAAGGGTTATGGAGAAGTATGGTTCTATTTTCCATTCTTAGACTTGACACTGAAAAGACAGAGTGATGAAGGGTTATGGAAAAGTATGGTCCTCTTTTCCATTCCCAGACTTGACACTGAAAAGATAGAGGGATGAAGGTTTAGGAAGAAGTATGATGTTGTTGTCATTCCTAGACTTGCCGCTGAAAAGATAGTGAGAAATGATAAGAATGAAGTATGACTTGATAAGAATGAAGTATGACTTGATAAGAATGAAGTATGACTTGATAAGAATGAAGTATGACTTGATAAGAATATGAAGTATGACTTGACCAGGAGGAAAGAAAAATTTCTTTGGAATTTGGCAGCTTGGGTGCATCACCTGTTTTGATTCTCTGACTGCTGTTGGTAACATGATGTTGAAAAAGAGAAGAAGGAGTGCAAGTGGGGCTGAACCCCAAACCTTGTTGGTGAGAGGTGCTGAAGTTTCCACTGTGCCACGCTGAGATCCAAGTTTGGAATGAAAGATGCATGAAGGAAGTGTTCCAGTTTGCCAACTGCACCGTACTGCCAGATTAGGACAAATGCCGCCTGCTTAAAGTTCAAATATTAGTGGTGTGTAAGAATTTTATTTATTGGAGTGACTCCGTACAGAGATGATGGATAGGAAGATTGCCGTCTGGTGGGTTGGTTAAGGAGATGAGAAGTTATGGTTGAAATGTACTATTGTGACATGATTGCGGCTTCCAGATTAGAGTCACAGACCATTGGCAAATTTTCTGTACGGCCCCGTTGTTTTGGTTGTTGAAGTGGGCAGGAGATTAGACTGGTGCCCGGTCCTACAATTTGACATCAGACTTTTAGATATGTTAGGACCATATGACGTTCGTGAATCTGATTGGCCGGTGCTGGCGCAGGTGATAAGTATAGGAACTATTATGTTGATACCTTTCTGTTTTTAACACCTTCGTGATTGGTGGATTCCCTGGGTCAAATTGAGGTCACCTTCTATCTGCATTGCGGTACGTCAGCCGTATTGAGAATTGAATAAATTTACATAATTTACATAAAATTTCCAAGTGACATAACTGGCAGAATTCCTCCAAAAATGGCAGCCAATACTGGTCCTACCAAACAAGCCACGACTGCAGCATGCAGGTTGGTAGGATCAGGTACTAGTCTAGCAGGAGATTTGAAATTGGATTTGACTTCTTTTATTTGCATGTTTGAGGCAGTTTTCGTGATATTTCAGATAGTAGAGGCTATTTTCGCCAGTGATTTGATTAAACAAAATATGGCTTCATGTTTCTAATTAGTTATGATAAAAAGGTTTTCACATGTTACAGATTCTTTGAAGTTTTGTAATTTCTTATAATAATCAGACAATTTCTTTAGAAACTTGATCCATAACTATCGCTGATATTACAGAAATATCATACTTTTGGTATCATATGGAATAAAATTGCATTCATTGACATTTGAATGCCTCAACTCTGTTTCGCACTAAGTTGATTGTCATTGATGTACATTCAGTGTACATGTGTACACCAGAATTACTTCAACTGTCAGCGAGACTAAGTTTATCTTAGGTAGCTTAAAGCTGAACCGTCTGGATAAAAGAATCTCTTGGATGACTCAGTAATTGCCTTTGCCAAAGGCCAATAAAAATACACAGAGAACACGGTGAAAGGGAAATTTGAAGCTAATATGTCACACGGGGCACAGGTATTGTCTGTTTCGTAATAGGATATTCATGCTCTCCTCGCTCGCGGCTCCCGGTTATTGCCTCCGGAGGCTGCGTGAATTATTTATATGAATGTCAATAAGGCATATTGGTCTGCATCGCAGAGTGTCCTAGGCATCCTCCGATGTCTTAAGTGATTCTGCAGCCACTGTCTCTGAAGTAATGGCGTTTTCTGCTTTAAAAATGTTACTGACTGAGGTATTCCATAGCTTAAATTATTCACGATGATGCCAATTATGCTTTATTGCTTCTGTTTGTCCTGCATTAATACTGTAAAAAATGCAAGTTTTTTCGTGTGAAGCTAATGGTTTGAGTGCCTGAAATGTTGGACAATTGGAGGTATAGCAAAAAACTCCAGCTTTAGGCCACAGCACAGGGGATACAAATATCCTTAAGTGGAACACGCAACATTTCAGCACGATATCAAAAACAGGCATGTATCCTGCCTTCATATTTTAGATACAGTATGTTCTTGTTCCTGGGACCTTATTCACAAAGTCCCCGTACCATTAAGGGTACGCAAATCCTTTGTCAAGTCGATAGTGAACAATAGGTTGTCCGCAAAAGGACAATAGTTTGCGCACTGCCGTAAGTTACGGAAGCTTCGTGAATAAGATCCCTGTTCATCAAACTAGACTATGATATTTTTTTCCTGGAGCAAAATTCCTTTGGCTCCCTTACATTGTGAAATTATGCAGAATTTCCTTCGAAATGACACCATAACTGAAAGGCGCACTGTATTCCTTCCCTATCCTGCGCTAAACATACCCGTGTTAAGGGAGACCTCTATTGTCAATGCTGTTAAACTACTGCTAATCAACCTCGCCCCATGTAGAGTAACTCTCGTTCCTATAGGGTATCCACATGTGCATTGCATTGTAATCAAATTAAGAGTTTAATTTTTAGACAGGATCAAACAATGGTAACATTTTTTTTGAGACACTCTGTATATTCTCCAACACTTGGGCGAAAGGCAAAACTACAGTATTGGAGAATGATGCAATCGCCACCGGTTGTGCCGGCGGTCAACAAAAAGTGGCAATATTGTGGCCCGTTAAAAGCCTCGGTCAGTGGATGACCATTGCAGATCTACATCTTCAGGAAGCTATTCATATAGGCAGAAATCTGGAAATGGTTTCAAGGACTTCAGAGGAGTTATAAGCCCCGTTTACACTGAGGAAAATAAAATATCTCGGACTGGTCCGAGCACGGATCGCCAAAAAAATAGCAAGTGTAAACGGGACAAGCATGCCAGGAATGGTTCCAAACCGAGCCGAGACCACCAGTTGGAGATGGTCTGAGCCGAGCTGAGCACGGATCAGTTCGATAACACTGCTGTTTAAACAGTAACCGATCTCGGCACGGTTACTAAATTGTGTTCTGCACATGCGCGAACTATAAATGACGTCATTAGCGGGAATTTCAGAGTGATTTTGCATGGAGGCATCCGTTTTGTTGTTGTCGTCGTTTGATTTTCATACCTCTGGTCCACTGAACTGACTGGAGAGCTCGCGGCACAGATAGACTCCCCGCCAACTTGGCTCGGTTCCATTGTGCTAATGTAAACGGGGCAGATCGCCAGATGACGAAGTGGGCCGGGACCGGTCCGAGCACGGATCGCTTTTTCCGTGACCAGTGTAAACGGGGCTATTGATGTCCAACATCCTTTGAATTCAAACATGTTCAAAGTACGTTTTGATTGCCTTTTCCCCTGGCTCTTGTCCTCAATGAAGACAAATAGCTCTAACTCCAATTAATGGAAATTCAATTCCAACTGAAGACCTTGTAACTGAAAGACGTATGAATATTACATGGGGAAATGTCAAACTTATTCAAGTGTTTAGCTCATGTTGCCGATTCGTAATGACAGGATGGAATCATCTTACTGAGTACAAGACGTTCTTGGTATCAAAATCCGATTGTTTCATCTCAATCTTTCATATCTGGTGCTCAGTGGTCACTTTTTTAGTCCAAAAATGCCAAGATGTCATGCTCTGCACTCTTCCTAGTAGTTCAGAAACTCAGGCAAATGTACTGAAATTGACAAAGGAAGTTAGTGAAAAATGTCCATCTTGTTTTGTCGCAGTGGCCTTTTCTATCGGCTATTCAAATTGATACAGTACCTCATTGACAAAGATTATATGTACCACAGGGTTGGACAGGAGACCAGTGGAAAACCTGGAAAAGTCATGGAATTTTACTTTTCTTCCCAAGGCCTGGAAAAGTCATGGAAAATTAAGAAATTTTGAAAATGGTCATTGAATTTTAAGTTTTGAGCATGGAAAAGTCATGGAAAAAAGTCTCCTACCAAGGGGAAGAACCCCTGGTCCCATACCTCTGACGACTGCCTCAGTAGGTGTAACTAGTGACATCCCAGTCGAGTCCTGAGCAGTTTCCCAATAGGGGCAGTCAAACGCACTTATTGCCAATAGATGGCAACAAATTTCAAGTGGACCAAATTATACCAAACAAAATTCTCTTGATAGGTGCTCAGTCAAACATGAATGGGTCCGCTAGGCATTGAATAGGAGCAGTCAGCCGCATGTATTGCCAAAAAGACGGCAGCAAAGTTCTAGCGGACCAATACACAGGAAAATCCACGTGATTGGTGCTCGATCAAGAATGAATGGGTCCACTATATGCATTGAATTGGACCGTAGTGACACCTATTGATCAACTGACTGAGAGCTCCGATTAAAAGGCACCCCCATTGTTTTGGCCCTCGTTTCAACTTGCTGCCGTCGCTGGTAGTTATGTTCCCATTAAACTGATGCTGACGGTCAACCCCTTCAGAATTTGTTGTTGCTGATCTCATTCTATCACACATAAACTTTCCGTCTTTAACGACCGGAGCAACGCTCCCGACTTGAGCTCCAAATCTGTTCAACAGTGTCATTGGATAAACTCGGCCTCCGTGATGCCCGTTGAAGTGCAAGCATTGCTCAATTCACCATTACGAGATTTACGCTGAAGTCAATTACCGATGGTTATCTATTGGTATGTCAGCTGTATACAATGTCCAAGAGAGTTTCCCTCAATTTGTCATTTTGGGAAAACGTTATTGATTCAACCGTGGTTTCTGGTGCTGCGATTTATCTTACTTGTGGATCGCAGAATGTTCTATAAATTCCATTCTGTTTGTAGTTTTTTGCATCTCGATGATCGTCATAAAGTCTCTAAGGCATAGAAAGAATGAATTTGAATCATAGCAAGTGTCAGTGGGGGCACCGCAGGGGCGGGTCCACGATTTCGAAAGAGGGGCGTACTGTGCTAGAAACATTGAAATCTGCTGTGAATTTCAATGATTTGCGCCAAATTCCAGAATTTCACGGTCGATTTTACAGATTTGTTGGCCGAAAGGGGACGTGCGCCAGTGCGCCCCCCCCCCCTTGGATCCGTGCCTGCCAACTATCTTCGAGATATTTTCGAAATTGGTAAGTTGTTGGTATATCATCACAGCACAGAGTGAAAAGGGTTAGAAAAACTTATTTTAGAAAATTCAATCACACCAAAGTATATTGATGTGGACCCAAATCAAGGCTGCCTGGAAAAATCAAATGAGTATTTTTTTGTGCCTCAGTAACCATAACCGTGGTTGATAATAATAAAGTTCAGAGAGGAAACATCAACAGCCAGAGAGATGACTTATTTGAAGAGAATCCAGCTCCTTCTTTCAGCTGTTTCCTCAAAAGGTTTCACAATTTTGCAGTTTCCTGGTTTGCAACTAACATTCAGTTTGAGGAGCCTTGATAGCCTACATGTAAGTGGCTATCATATCCGTTTAGCAAGCGGCAGGTCCCGGGGTTTGAATCCATGGGCCATATGGGATTTCATTCCCGGCTCTTCATGTCCGTCACATGGGACTGTAAGCTGTGGTGCATTGTACCTTGTTTCTTTGCAAGGGCAAGTAAAAGACCCCATCCAAGTGAGGAA
Organism: Notospermus geniculatus; assembly: GCA_002633025.1. Lineage (NCBI taxonomy): Eukaryota > Metazoa > Nemertea > Pilidiophora > Heteronemertea > Lineidae > Notospermus > Notospermus geniculatus. Next base: position 9,597 of record NMRB01000496.1, read on the forward strand.
CATGAGTAGCTTGAGATGGCCTCCTCTGTACTTACTAGGGCCAAATAATGCTATAGCATTGGCACTGACAGAAAAATGACACTGACGGAAAAATGAAATACAAATTCAGTTGGTAAATCTGGCTTCCTGGAGAATGTAGTTACTTGGAGATGACATGGTGGTTAGCCGCAAAAAATAGAACTCGTCCGACTTGGTTGATAAATTTTACGACGTTGGCTGTGTTTATCTGTTTGGAGAGATAGAAATATCTTCTCAATCGGGATGAGAAATACTCGATATTTCTCTCGTATCAGTGACAACACGCCCCCAGGGACGGCTTCGGTTTCCGAATTGGTCAACAACTAAGAAACCAAATCACTCGCAGGCATTCGACTTGCGCATGACAAGTATGTGTAGTACAAACTAACATCCTGTCAATTAAGCGATTACGGCACGGGTTTGACGCAGGGGGACGGCCAGCTAATTCCACTTGGCCGTTCAGTATCGTAAACCATCTATTCATCAACAAACGTCATGATAAGTCATTTCCAATTTGTGGGAAGTCACGAGTGGCCATTGATTATAACAGGGGTCTGTCGGAACGGTTGGTGTTTGTGTTGATGCAACTGTCGGTGCTGTCAAGACCATCATTGGAAGGGCCTGCGTATAGTCTGCCAAAGACCTCGATGGGGCAGTGGTTGAGCGTCGGACTTGACACTGAGGGGTCACGGGTTTGTTTCCCTGCCAAGGGGTTTCTTTCTATTTTCAACTCATCTGAGGAGCCCTGACAGCCTAGTGGTTATCAAGTCCGCTTAGCAAGCGGCAGGTCCCGGGTTCGAATCTGGGCCATATATGGGATTAATCCCTGAGGAGCCTGATAGCCTAGTGGTTATCACGTCCGCTTAGCAAGCGGCAGGTCCCGGGTTCGAATCTAGCCCGGGCCATATGGGATTTCATTCCCGGCTCTTCACGTCCGTCGCATGGGAGAGTAAGCCATGGTGCCTTGTACTTTGTGTCTTTGCAAGGGCAAGTAAAGACCCCATCCAAGTGAGGAACATGAGTAGCTTGTGATGGCCTCCTCCGTACTTACCAGGGCCAACAATGCTATAGCGTCGGCCCTGACAGAAAAATGAAAATGAAATGAATCCCTGGCTCTTCAGTCCGTCGCATGGGGCAGTAAGCCGCATGGTCCCTTGTACCTTGTGCCTTTGCATAGGCAAGTAAAAGACCCCATCCAAGTGAGGAACATGAGTACCTTGAGATGGCCTCTTCCGTAGGGCCAGTAATGCTATGGCTTCGGCCCTGACAGAAAAATCTACTCGTCTGAAAGGATTTGTGATGTGCTGAATGAGCTTCTCTTGAATGAGAGCTCCGTTGTCATGAAATGGCACATATGAATATAGCTTCAGCGTTGTTATGTGTGACATTATTGACATGGTAACAGTCTCCTAGTCTTTGAATGACATGGCCTTGGGATGTTCAAAGATTCAACATTCAATTTATCACAACATTGGAGATCAAGAACTCTTGCAGGAAAAATCAATAGAACACATTCTAGAGATCAATATCAGAGAGATGATAGCTCGATAAATAAAGCTATGTGCATTCACACCCTCAATTGAATTTATTTGATTTAATTTTTCCCATTTTTTTTGTGGAATTTAATTTTGTGCTTGGCAAACATGACAACGTGCACCTCGAAGTGACATTCTGTTTGGGCTTCTTTCATCCTCCCACAGCAGGGTTTTTACTTCACCTTCTTCATGTACTTTCACAGACTTTTTGTGCAAGTGTATGAAGAGGAGCGAGACCAAAGCCTTGCTGTGGGAGGATGGGTTTCTTTGAGAGTGTCTGAATACGCCACGACGTCGATGTACCATGACTTTTCTATTGACTGCAAAACCTTTGCCTCATAATTGAAAAATTTGAGTAGAAAACCATGTCATCCGCTAGGGTCATGTTTACGTGCAAGTTCTCTACCAGTTCCTGACCCCAAGCAATATTTTCTCGATAAACAGTTTGTTTTATGTCATCCATTACGAAGGGAAAAAATCATCCGTGTGTGAAATCGTCCTCTTGGGAGGCAGCGAAAGATTATTGATCATGCTAATTTGCATAATGGTCTAATTGATGGCCATTATTTACATCAATTAATGGACGCTTTATGAATGTAACAAGACCAGTTTTCCTGCCGGTTGTGACCGCTGAGAGTAAATATGCCGTGTATTCCGGGGCCCAGTTGTCAAGCGGTGGCCCATCGGGGTGCCAATCAGTACTCTGTGGTAGCCTTGCTCTGGACACATTGGTCAATAACGGCCAAGTACAGAAGTTGGTTTTGAGGGCAAAAATGCACATTACCTATCAGCACGCTGCTTTCAGAACTGTTTGGCCCGTTGGCAACGGATGTTCTTGTGCTACCATGGCTACGAACCGCTCGGCCAATGAAAAAGTTTCTCAGGCCAGCTTGGTTACCGGTTGCTCGGTGCTCTCATTGGTCGACTCTCTCAGCGCCATCTGTTGGCCGAACGTGGCGAATTTTACGAAGTTAAGCAGTTGTGGAGAGCGAGTAAACCGAAGGGGGCGCGGTACACAACTGCGTAGGGAGTTTAGTCCTCCTGCGCATGTCCAGCTTGACTATGTCAGGTTGTCAGTAATATTCTATTGGCTCTGCTGTGGAGATATGTGTTAGTGTTGCCCTTGGTGTCGTGGTCCTAGACTGTCTATGCTTCATAAACTTTGTTTTTCAAAAAAGTTAGGAGACTTCTCCATTTCCAGGCTTCAGGACGAACCACACAGAAACTGACCATGCTTTGAAGTCAGTGATGCATAAATTCTGGCATCAATAGATCATCATAACAGAGGCAGTCTCTATCTCATTTTAATGTTTTGATCTAATTGATCAATCAATTAACGAGATGCGGTTTCCAATGGCAACGAAGATTTATCATACCGGCAGTAATTGAAAGGAATGATGTTATGAAAAGTGTTGTCTTGTTTTTTTCATGAAAACAAAGGAAATTTTGCAGAAATATTCTCCGGCAGCCACCCACAGTCTTTCTCTTGAAAATGATATTTATTTTAAATCACCATCATTTCGCTTTGAAACTTGAAGAAAAAAAAGAGGTACGCAAAATTGAAATACGAAATGTTTGTGCAAACACAAGGCAGATATTCCCGGAGAGGAAAATCTTTTATAAAATAGCACTAACCGGCAAAATACACAAATATCTGGCTCTAATACTAATGGAAAATCTTTTTTTCTATGCTGAATGGATAACCGAGGTTTTGGTGAAGTTCCAGAAAGGAAAGCACTATCATCAAGAGCCACATACTGAGTTGGATTGGAAATAGAGTCCATTCCATCCTAAGAAGTCGAAAATTGCTGTATATACTGTTTAGAAATGTACAATGATCTTCGCTTTTTCCATATCAAAGACTCTTCACCTGAATTTTCTCTGGTGATGAGTGGTGCACACTGCAGGCAGTATGTAATGTTCCTAAAGTGAATGTCTCGCTGGTGCAAACTTCTCCGCTGTGACTTATGTAGACATGGTTGGGGAAGATTTATTTGTAACCAAGTGAAGTGATGTATAAGCACAAGAATCTACCTTGATGGTCCGAGCGAATTCCCATCTCAAACTTGTTCAGATGTTATATTTTCTTATTAGCTCACCGGTGAGCTATAGTCGTCACGCAGTGACCGTAGTCTGTTAGCAGGGCACGTTTCGTAACTGCTAGGCCTATTGGCACCAAACTTGGTACCTATATGCCCCTAGGTCAGATGACCTCAGACACCAAGTTCTGGTCCAATTTGATTCCTGGCTTGGCCACCAGGGGGGCTAAACCAAAAACCTTTAAAGTGTTGTTTCGCCTTAACCGTTGATCGGATCCTCACCAGATTTTTATTGTAGGTGGATCTGATGAGGATATACGACATTTCACCTGGGTTTTTTATTTGACCTAATTTTCAAGGTCACGGAGGTAAAGTTCGAAATTTCACCGTTGGGGTGGTACATTTCTTTTTCTGTTTCTGTTATCTGTTCTTCTGGTACATTCACCCACAGGTGAGCACATGGTCCATGGACCATTTCGTATTCTATACCTCTCCCTGACACTTGACAGCTAGTGCAGGATTTCTCCGGGCACACTATAAAAACATATCTGACCGTACAGTTGTCCAATAAAGTTTCTGATCAGCACCAGCCCAGAAGGCTACCTTACCTCAGGTATCGCTCATAAACCCCTCGATAGATATAACTAGAAAGTACATCAAAGAACAACTAGTCATTGATAAAACCTGTCATGCTGAATTCCTTCCATAGCTCAATCCCGAGATATCATAATCCCATGAACGTGTTTTATTTCTCTGAACATGAACCCGGTTGGCAAGGTTCAGTGAAAATCAATTTGACTTCTAGGACCAATCTACAGAAGAAAATCTTATCCGCAAGTGGGATTTCAGCTGGGATCGCGATTCTGGTGTATTTTCCGAGATCATAGCTTTGTGTGATTTTGCGTTTGCAATTGGTTTAAAGGATATGAATCCAAAAGTGCCTTCCCAATAACATTGCCTCCTTTTCTTGCAATTTTGTTCCGAATCTTTGAAAACGGTAGATTCATTTCAGCATTAAATTTAATTTCCAAGTGCTGTCAGGCAGTATTAGTAAAACCAATTGAAAATTGGGGTACTTTTGAGTGAAATTGTTCTGAATATCAGGAAAGGGTTGTCAACACAAGAAAACCTCCTGGAAAACTAAGATCTGTGAAATTGAATCTCTGTGTGCTGTCAGGGTTATGTATCTATTTTACAGAGGTGCTGTGCCGTGCCTCCAAATACGGTGCGCCGCTGTGCCCTTTTTAACCCCCTACGGCGCCGTGCCCCTAAAAAAAATTTTTTTAAAGGTTTTTGTACCCCAGACCCTCTGTCATGGTCTCTTTTGGTCAGATCACCTTAGAAACTGGCTCTCTTTGTTACTGTAACAGCTGAATTGATTTCAACATTTGTGGTGTAACCATTGCTGTAACCATCAACAATTTCCTCCTGGGAAACTTGGGACTGGTTTTCCCACATCATGTTATATACAATAATATTTGGGACGATCGAATACCACAAGAATATCCTATTTCTTTGCTAAATCAGTTTGGGAATGTGTTAGTATCTCAAGTAAAAACAAATACGTTGAAAGGCAGGTCCTTCTTCGGCCTGATTCAATTGCCGATTGCTATCCCAAACATAATAAAAGGCAATGAAAACCAAATGAAAAATCCCACTTGTTATAATGTCTCATTGCCAAGTGCCTGGGCCAAACACGATAAAAACTAATAGAAAACCCACTTCCTGGTCGAGTGGCAGATAGAAAGCAACGATATTTCATGAGGGTTTCTTCTAGCCAATATCCAATCGCTCAAGAGTTGTCAGATTTCCAATATGATGTTAGAGTCGTACATACATATGACATACAAAGTAATATGCTTATAGTTCTAATACAATGAATTCTCGTCATGGAGCAGTTCTGCTGATTTTATCCCCAGACGATATATTGACCTTGTGGGCCAACTTTGCCAAGTTTTTTCTAGCCTTTGACGGTCGCGCCACCTAGTCCAAAGCTTCCTCCATGAAAAGAACTGATGAATGCTGGTACTCCACTGTTTAGATGTACATGTACACAGGTTATGTAGTTCTGCATTCGGGTTTCAGCTCAGTCTTTTCTAGAGTTTCAGATTGTAAAGTTCCACTTGAAAAAGACCCCAGTTGGGGTCGAAAATTCGTGAATTCTGGAGATTGACTTCTTGTTTATTATCTATTCCTATATTGCTGATATCCAACATAGAGCACAAAAAACGACACACGAAATGATAGTAAATATAAAGTCGTCTCCGAATTTCACAAATTTTCGACCCCAACCGGGGTCTTCCTCAGGCACTTTCCAGTAGAGATCCCAGAAATGAAAGATTCACTTCTGTAATCTCACTAGAAAGTGCCTAAGGAAGACCCCGGTTGGGGTCGAAAATTTGTGAAATTCGGAGACGACTTTACTTATACTACCTATATCACGAGACGACTTTACTTATACTACCTATATCACTGATGGTGTGAAAGCCTTGATAAACACAATCAAGTACGGTTCCAGTCCAGTGTGTGATGAAATTTAGAAATGTTTTCCAGTATTCCTGCCAACAAACTGATTGGTGAAAATTCCAGTGCACTAAACTGAGAAAAAATCCTGATAATCCAATGTTTAATAGCCTGATTGATAATTTCTGATATTCCATTGCACTGTACGCTCCTCACATGCACAATGCCTCAATGATATTCCAGTGCACAATCTCTGACATATTCCAGTGCCCAATCTCTGACATATTCCAGTGCACGGTACGACATTCCAGTACAATCACTATATGACAAGTACAAAACTATTTCATGACTTTCCAGTGCACAATCAGTAATCACTCAATGGCATTCCAGTGCACAATCAATCAATGGCATTCCAGTGCACAATCAATCATTGCCATTCCAGTGATCAATCCTTCACAAAGATATTCCAATGTACATTATTGGTCAATTATAATCCTATATTTTCAAAAAATGCAACAAATATCGAATAGAAATACATCATACAATTTGACTCAAAGAGCCGGACTCAAATAGAACAATCCAACGCAGATTTTGCACATACTCACTTTAATTGGGACAATGATTGAATACTTCAGTACCCATTTCTAATTCGTATTACCCTGGTGACCAACAAACGTCTACACGTCCCAAGATATTGCCAAAGCTATGTTTCCACCCCTTGTGACTATATCAAGTAATGTATAGGAAACTTTTATTGCTCTACATTGGCCCAAACCCTCCTTTTCTGCAAACTAATCTAATACTCTGACCTTACAGTCTTTTGACCCTACACAGATGGGGTTAGTCTAAATGCATGCCTGAATAAATTCAACTTTGATAAAGCAACTTTTTTTCTATCAAAGTGATACTTTTCTTTTTCTACAGCCTTACTTACCTCTTAAATATATCCAAATTAAAAGTATCCTCAAATGCCTCGTCAATCAGCTCATGTTTTTCTCCGAGTGTGACAACTCGTTACTCCAACGCAGAACAACAACATGCCGTTAGCTCCATAAACTACTTAAATAACCTGCGCTTTCCATCCTTCTCTTAGTTCGGCCGATAATTCCTGGGTGTCAGCACCCTGTGTTGTCAGTATTGGCAAGCGTAGCACGTCCGTGTGGTGAACGTGACAAGCATTTTGATGTGGCTGGCTCTGGATCAATTCCTGTGATGTTGTTACTTGGCTGTATTGGTACCTGTGCGCCTTTATAATTTGATTTGCCTTCCTATGATTTTAACAAAGAACTTGTTGGGCATCATGTGATGTTCTGCGGTCCCTTGCGTGGGACAGTAAGCGTGGTGCCTTGTACCTTGTTTCTTTGCAAGGGCAAGTAAAAAACCCCATCCAAGGGAGGAACATGAGTAGCTCCATCTGGTTCCCGAATCTGCCGCTAGGGCTAGAAGGCTTCGGCTCTGGCTGCCATCTTTGTGACAAAAACTCGTCGCGGATCTATTCATATATTGACATCACAGGTTATTTTTAGAATGGGAAAACTGTAGCCACGTGGGTGTTAAATGTAATCGAACATGCCGAATCGCACGGAATGGCAACACCGAGGAAGTTCAAAATCATCACCGTTTTTTAGACCAGGGGAAAATGAAATTTTACGGGAAAATTGACTCCTACAGTGACGTCAGCAATAAAATGGCAACCAGAGCCGAAGCCTTCTAGCCCTAGCGGTGGCTTCGGAAACCAAAATGGAGTAGCTCGAGATGGCCTCTGGTCCAATAATACTATGGCTTTGGCCTGATGGAAAAATCGAATACAAATACAAATAGAATACACCTAAATGCATTCGATGGACAATTTGCCTGATTTCTCACTGCCTAACTCACTAAATGCTGCTGAAGAAATTTGCTCATAAAAAACTCCCGCTGTCGCTGTCTGCAGTGATGGCCTTTGTAATATTGAATGCATGCATGTTGGTGGCATCTTTTTGGTTCCCCGATTGAATCACCAGAAGCAAGGACAAGCAAAAAACATATTTCGTAATCAGAGAAGAGACTCCCCAGGCATTCAGTTGTAACCTTGGACCATAAAAGCAAGGCGAATTGGCTCTTTTACTGAATTTCTTCTGATAATGCCAGCAGGTTTATCGGGGCGATTTTGGTTTCGGTTGTAAGATTGAAGGAAATTGGATAATTGACAAACCCACTGCTGGTGATTCACAGGATTTGAAAGAAATCTGATAGCACGTTCTGATCCATAAGGTAATGATGCGAGATGTCATCAAATGACAAAACTGCTGGACTTCTTATCCAAACAAGGTGGTTCCAGTTGTTTATTTGAACAGACGAAAGAGTGATGCATCCTTGGGTGTCAAGGTGTACTGGACGAGGAACCGTTTCCACTACAGCGGATTCCGCCACGGTTTGCAGCGAGCAGTGCGGTTTTCCAGGTTTTCAGATAATTCTTGGATGGTTTAACAATACGTGGCCTGTAGCTCCCAAAGCCTGTGAAAACCGCTCCGCTCGCCCTTAAGTCAAGGCAGAATCCGCTATAACAGGCCTTTAACAAAGGCATTGATATGTCTCAGCTGAGTGCCAGGCACTTGAGCCTCTTGTTGAACAACGGGATTCAGGTGCAGTGCAGACATCAGTGCCTGCTGTTTCTATAGACATTGGTTCAATTCTGTATCAGACTTAATGATTGAAAAGTTTGCTATTGGGACTCCTGCAGGTGCGGATCCAGAGGCCCCCCCCCCCCGCGGCCCCATCCTCTATTTTTGTCCCTCAGATGCTGGGAAATTGCACCTACGGCCTTCTAGATTTCAAAACTTCCTGGGGGGAGAACCCCCAGAGCCCCCTCACCTTCATCGGTCGGCCTGTGGCCTTCTGTACCCCCTTTACCAGAATCCTGGGTCCACCCCTGTCCTGTTTCTACCTGAAATCAATGTCTGATTGATTGATTGTTACGTCAATGGTTGGAGAACGAGAGCAAAAAAAACAATTGAAGACCTGTCTCTAGAAAAAGATAAGTTGATATGTTACACCGTCAAAGACTTGCCTTCAGGGGTCACGGGATACACAGCTGAGAAAAGTGAATGAATGGCCACTTTCCCTTGCTAACATACCCCGCGGCGGGCAGGGTGGCAGGGAGGTTAGGCGAGATGTACGGCGGTAATAGTTCATTATGTTCGTCAGTCTGGTTGGTTCAGTTACCTCTTTGCCTCGAGGCCGTGGATGGAATTGAATTATGGAAGACTTCTTGCTGTGGGCTTATGAGGACATTATTAGGTCCAAACCTTGTCGGTTATTGTACAGATGTGGTTCACCCTGGGGTCCTTGAGGTGACCTTCAGGAGGATGACGAAAATTTGACATTAGGGAGGTTCTGCAAGCTTACGTTTTACATTTACGATTACAATTTGAAAACGTCATGACGTCGGCTCTGCGGGACTTTTTTACGAGTAAATCGCTTGCTACACATAAACTTATGATTTAATCAAAGCCAAATATTTCATTTTTGTAATCCAAGAATTCGCTTGCTATTTAACACTTTCATAAATGGGCATATTTTGTTATTGCAGTAAAATGACAAGAAGAATGCTTGGCACATCTGCCCTGGAGCGCTTGCCACACATGGGATACATCGATCCTCTTTTCACCTGGCACGGGAAGTCAAATGATGACGTCATCACGTCACATTCTTTCTTGACATACGGCGTGACGTCATGACGTCATCAAATCATAATCGTAAATTTAGAACATAAGCTTGCNATCGATTGGAGGAAATTTCTCTGCACCTGTGACGAAAAAGGATCATTCTAGTGAGATGGAGTGGAAATCACCGTTATTGGTTCGTCAGCGAATTGATGTGTGTTGGTTCTTGTGATTCGTTGACAAACACCGAAAGTAATCATTGGAAAGGTCAGTGCCACATGGGTGATTGAGTGAGACTCAATCTCTAACATTGCTTTCCATTGCATCAAGAACTAAAAGCAATGCTCAGTTTGGACGTTTGGAAACAGTTAGGCCTATTAAAGAATTCTTGTGAACCCTAAATGTGACCCGATCTACCAAAAGTAGGCGCAAGTCGCAGGTGATCATCACCGGTCATCAGTTTATTCATCTATTATCACTGCTGTCCATGCACTACTATTGTCAACCAGCAGAAACATACATTTCAGCTGTTGTGTTGCAAAGCCATTAACCCTTTTCGTGTTTGTGACTTGTGCCTACTTTTGCCTGATCGGGTCACAAATAGTCTGGGTCCTCCAACACTTTATGGTCCGCATGCACCAACAAAGATTATCTTGAACTCAGGTTGAGCCACAACTTCTCCATTGTCACATCATGCCCTGGCCAACCTGAACAATTGAAAAGCTGTGGCTCAGCCTGAGTTCAAGATAATCTTCATTGGTGCATATGACCCTATTGGCTGTATGCACCAACGAAGATTATCTTGAACTCAGGTTGAGCCACAACTTTTCCATTGTCACATCATGCCCTGGCAAACCTGAACAATTGAAAAGCTGTGGCTCAGCCTGAGTTCAAGATAATCTTCTTTGGTGCATGCGGCCCTATGAGTACACAAATCATTTGCTGGGCAAAGGGTGATAAATAGGTTTTGCCCTCAAATGTACAAAAATTTACGCACATGCAACTTACAAGGTGTTTGTGAATAAGGTTCGCAATTGGCTTTGTCTGTAGACCTGATTAGCCAGTCTCTCAAAGGTGCTCTTTGGAATCCTGTCAAGGTGTTCTAGATAGAGAGGTTTCCAATGTCATGATGTATAAATTGACAGGGACGGGTATTTAAGGTATGGTTGACTGAGATGGGATATGTCTGGTTGATAGCTTTCAACATTGATCTGTCTGTATGATCCTGAGTGACTTGAGTGGGTCGTTTGACACTGCAGGTCAGTTGGTTCAAGAAATCATATAGGGTCATCTTTGCAAAGGATGAAGTGAAACCTTTCGATCTTCAGCCCCCAAGACATCTTGCTTATTGGGATGATAAGGCCCACTAAAAAAATATTTATGTTTTTCATTCCCACCCACCTCCCAAAAAGCTCCTGCCCTCGATTTTTTTACTTTTAAAAAATTTTCCTAAAACTTCTCTAGCGCCCATAGACTTGACTACATTCGCCACCTAGCGTTCAACAACATCACTAGGCCTGATCGTCGTCTGGAGCGTTATGGAATCGTGTCATTTTGCACCACACTGGTACAACAACAACATCGTGGTCTTGTCATGACTTAGTTTTGGGCTGTGGTGACTACCCGGTATAAGCCGACGTCTTGTCATAAAATCGATGCCAAAATTGAACATAAAAAATAAAAAGTAAAAAATCCTCCCCCACCCCTACTTTTGGAAAAAAGGATGAAAAACATTTTAGGTTGCCTATAACCTGCCTGTGTGGCTAGATCCATTATGGAAAAAAAGTGAATTCCTTATCAAGAAATTTCAAGATTCCACCCAGCCTCATTCATTATTGATTAATCTACCAATAAAATAGGAATGTTCTGCTTTTTATGCGACAGAGATATTGCCCTGGTTCAAATTCCTCTCTAACAAAATTGGAGGAGTTTAAACGACAGGTGATGCGATTATTCGCTAAATAACCGTTGCCTGTCGTAAATTACTTGAAGAAATCATTGGAATTGAAACCAAATTGAAGCTCTCCATTGCTGTGAGTTGCTTTATTTTTCAATTACTTGAAGATTTTTTTCTCATTTCTCATAAGAATTCATTAAATGGGTGCTTTTTCTGGTCATGACTCAACAATCCATCATTCTATTTGCTGACTTTTTTTCATCTGTTTCTTTTATAATAGGTCACTTTCATGGTATTTTTGTGGAGTTGAGTGTAACCTGACATTTTTCCTTAAACTGTGGGCTATGAAATTTGGTTCACGTATTTGTTGCTCTTTGCCTGATTTTAAATAGCCAGCAGGTTTATGCCCACTGTCCATGCAGCATCAACTACAGATTTTTCAGCCAATTCAAGTGTGTCATGTTATTAGCCCGCTTGACCCACAGGCCAAAAGGGCTGCTGTGCTTGGCGCCTTTAGTGGTGGTCTGTCGTGCATGCATGGGTGTGTCCGTAAACTTTTCCCTTGTCAGACGGATAGCGCCTTCAGTTTTGACGGATCATTTTCATGTTGCATATGGGTGTGTATGACCACAAAATATAGGCCAAGTTCGATTTTGGGTGTAATGCGATTCCTTTTTTGGCCAGTAGGGGGTGTTATGTGAAAAAATTTAAAGGTTGTATTTCAAAAATGGCTTGAGCTATCACGTTGAAACTTTGTATTTATGTACCTCTAGTTTGTAGTGACTTGCAAACGAAATTTTGCCACAATCTGATTCTTGACTTTGCCACTAGGGGCCAAAACGAAAATATCATTTTTTTTATGACCATTGCAACAATCAAATTTTTTTCTCTTTTTGGTCATTCTGGTTGGGGTAATCATCTGGTAGAAACTACTCCCTGATTGCCTGATTTTAAAGAAATGGACCTGCTCATGTCCAGCAACGATTCAAATCAACAATCCTGTCACGTTATTTTTTCCCAGACCAATGCCACATTCCATTGCCTGTTTTTGGCCATTCTAGTTGAGTTATGTTTGTCTGATCGAAAGTACTCCGTGATCCCGTGCCCCATCGCTACACCGCTTGACCGCCAATCAATATGGCGGTACACACTTTTTACTGATTGGTCAATAGTTCTTACAGTCAGAATAACTTCTCCTTTGGGAAAAACATGTGGTGAGTCAATTTCTAGAGAATGAGAGACTGACTGATGAGTGGTAACTGGTTTTGTCGATTTTTTTGCTGTCTGTTCCAGCTTGTGTAGACAATTGTCAAGTATTTACCATTGGTTGACCAGTATTGCTTTTGCGTTTTTTTCTTGGAAAGTGTTTTAGGGGCCGTCTCAAAATTACATTCTTGCCAAAAAAGACGAAGTGATTTCGTCTGGGGGGAGTGAGTTCTCGATTTGGGGAAGCCCACTTCATCTTTTGTGAAAAAATTGGCATCACTCTTTTTTACAGGAGAATGATTTTTTATGCAGTCTTCAGAAAGGAACAAGGTTTACTAGTGTCTTCACATGTTTTTCTTTATCATCTTTCCATGCCTACCGTCCCTACATGGATGAAGCCAATGTCAAGTGCCCACTTCATCTTTTCAAGGGGGAGGGGGTCAGGGAAAAGATGAAGTCACTTCGTCTTTTTTTGCATCAATGTTATTTTGAGACAGCCCCTTAGTCAAATGATGTCACCCTTTGGGGAGATAGCCAGGTTGCGGTTCTCTGACACAAAGCTGATCATGGCTGCCAAGATGTACAGCATTGCCTTGATGAGCAGCGTCTCTGCCAGAAATTTTTTTGAGGGTAATAACTTCTTCAAAATCAGCAAAAACCCCATGAAATTTAAAAAAATGGCCTTTTCTGTTCCTTGAGGGTACTAGCATAGTACCCCCCTGGTGAGTGAAATAACCTACTAGGGATGACGATTTCCCATCGATTCAAAAGACAGATCTCTTTTCACAAAAATAATAAAAGTGTTTGAAATGGCCGTGTTGTGGCCTATCTTCATTGTATTTTAAAATCAACCAAGCTAAAAAATTTTTTTTTAAATTTCAAAACTGTCCAATAAAGGTTATTCTTACATTGAAATCGACCGAACAAAAAAGATTGCATTACAAACGCTACAAGTGATCAAAAACAACGCTTATAAAATGTTCCCTTAAGAATAGTAAATAACTTGTATACATGTGACCTTGATAGGAAGTCTTTCATCCCATCATAAAAATATGGCTCATATATTTCCGTGATCTTTTTTTCAATGCTGGCTTTTGCTTCAACAACTCCTTCAGCGCCTCTAAATCTTTTACAAATGGCTTCAGCATGTACAAATCCCCTTAATACCATATTATTCTGTGGAGATCGCTTTTACTCCCTGCGTGACTATATAACAAAGTTGCCTCCAATTTCACAGGAAATATACTGGCTATTTCCTATGCATAAATTACTTGCGTCTCGATTGTGTAGGGCTGCAGAATATGGCTGCAGGGAGGAGATGGTATTTTTGGAGTACCAATAAACTTTAGATGGAATTATTGTTTATAAATCAAACCATCACACGAAAGATGTTTTTTGTCAAAGACGAGATTTCTTTTAATCTGGAGAAAAAAGCCGTTGTTGACTGAACAAAATTTTCCTAGCAGATCAGACAACCAATTTTCTCTCTGTTTGCTTTCCTGCTTGATATTTAATCAAGTAATTGCACTTCGTATTTTGTTGAAAAAAAATCGACATGTCTTGATATGTATTTTGTAAATGTCATGTCAATTTAGTTCCTGATGTCAGAATGTGTAGTCAACTTGACACATTTCCCCTGGGGAGTTCAGCATATCAGCAGAGATTTGACAAGAAATGACACATGCCGAATGTTCTGCCAACTGTTGGTCAAGATTCAGAATTATATCAGTGACATGTATAGATGAGAGCTGTATCAGCAAAGAAGTATCATATATTTTACGTTTTTAATCAAAATACGCTGCTAGATTTTTATATTGGACGTTTGATAAATTAGTTGTCGACTTGAAGTGTATCTGCAATTGAAACTGGTCTCAAACATTTTCTGTGGTTGATGACACTGATATGCCCCATACAAGTTGATGACCACTGGATTGCTGTCCATCTGGTCAAAATATATATATGTTCATGTACACGTATATAATGTAATTTGTCTCATTCTGTATTCACTTTTGAAAATGTTTATTTTATTTTCTTATATGTAAGCTTACATGTACACCCAGTCAGGGTTTCATACAGAGGGGGACGGGGGATTTATCCCCCCCCCCCATGATTGAGGCAAGGGGGGATATCCCCCCTCAAGTTTGCAGACTAACCTTTTTCAAATACCGGTATCTCTATTTTCACTTCAGTAGTGTTTTTCTTTACCGTAATTTGTTACATTTCAAATGCAATTTTCATGCAGAAGAAAGACTAATTTTGCATTTTGGAGTGTAAAAATGACTCTGGAGGCCATTTATATTTTAACCAAAAAAACAAAAAAAAAATTTTTTTTTAAATTTTTTTAAAATTTTTGTTCTCCCCCTCCTTGACAATCCTGGCGGAAACCTTGTCCCTGTGTCAAAAGTATGCCCACCACATTTTTAGCTGAAAGACTTTTTCATATGATCAGATGATGGTGGTCATGTGCCCATCCTACATTGAATATCATGCACATGAAGAAGTCGGTTGGGGCATTTACTTTTGGTGAAGATAGTCCATGTACCTACCACTTTCACCACAGCCAGGAGAAACTTGCATATAAAGATAAAAGTTTCTACAAATAAAGTTCATATTTGTGCACTCTTTTGATAATATTTCATGATCAATGCAGCAAATAAAATGTGTCGTCCCGAATCCAAGGAGATTGATGAATTTCGCAATAAATGATATACCAATATTTAAGATTGCTTGAGTCGATAAAGTTTGATTATCTTGTACGATTTATGATTTATGTTCAAGTAATGCTTTCAGCTTCCTTCATTTAGAGAATTAGCATAGAACCAAGATAGAACATATAACATAATATGCCATGGACCAATGATTCCGGTAAGGTCTGTACTCTGACCACAAATGCGAAAAAGCTTTGTTCAGCAGTATAGCGGGACAAAGAACAAAGCTTTTCGTGCGCTGTCTTTTGTTTTCATTTTATGTGTAAGAAGGCTTAAAGGTCGGATATAACAGGCATTTGACGAGCAGGATTTTCATCCTACCATTGCCAACATCTTTATTTGAATCCAGCACCACTGAGACAGGGCTCAGTGTGTAACC
>NMRB01000496.1:25525-42433 GCA_002633025.1 Notospermus geniculatus
GGGTGCATGTGCACCTCCCCACAACAGTACAGGGGTGGGCAAGCAGAAAAATCAACCTTGTAATCGTGTAAATTTTGGCTGAAAATAGCACTGACATCACATCTCAGAGGATGTAGATTCCAAAATTATCAGCGAGAGGCCCCATACCCCCTTCGGAGCCACCTTTGTAACTCTTCAGCATGCTGTGAGATTTCATGCCTAGGCTACAGGAGGAGTTCCGTTTTCACAAAAATGTGCACCTCCCCAGACTGGGACCAGCCTGCGTCCTTGGGACTTGCAGAACTCGAAGGATTCTCTCAAGAGCTCGAAGGATTCTCTCAAGAGAAGTTCAACCCAACCCCTTCTGCCCTTCACATAGGGACTTCCACTGCCACGATTGAGCATATTCTGACCTTGCCTGCTGTCTGAGTGAAATTAGTCTATAAGAAGACGTGAAATACTCCCAGTCTGGTGTCAATCACAACTCAGACATTCCTTGACACACAGACATCCTCTGACAAACGCAGACATCCTCTGACCTTTCCTGCGACTTGAACTTAATCCTCACCAATCACCCATCAGTAGAATATCCAATCTGCCAAAAATGTGGTTGACATCAGCACGTCTCTCTCCAAATCTTCGCAGAACCGGTAATTAAATTTTTCACATTCTCCGCAAATTCTCAGACCCTGGCAATTGACAAACGACATCCAACCACTTTGTCTGGCATTGATTTTGGTTAACCTCGAAATAATCTACATACTTATCTTGTTTAATCACTTAAAGGTAATGTAGCTGTGATGTGAATAAGAAACAGTGCGTAAAAATCCTTGTGTTTTCTCCAAAAACTGTCTCCGAGTTAACTTAATTTGCATTCAAGACAGAACATGACTGATAGCAGATACCATAGCCATAAGCTTCATAAGTTGTCCTTAAAATCGCCCCCAGATTTCAAAACACGTCTGAGCTGGTTTCCAAATCTCAGCTCAGACAGCAAATATTCGGCTTAAAATTGATGATTTATAAACCTAAGAATGGGCATCTAACCTTTTTGATCGAAATATGAACCAGTGCTGAACTTTAAAGCGGCTCATACACATGCAATATTATTGCACAATATGTGCCTCAAAATGGGCAATATTATTGCCAATCTTTCATCTACCCATCATGCCAGAAACAAATGCCCCTATTTTGGGCCCCATATTGTGCAATAATATTGATCGTGTATGGCCCGCTAAACTAGAGGAACGTCAAATTCTTACACCCCCGTAATGGGCCTAATTATGCCAATCAGACGGTGGCCCTGAAGTCAGTTCGACTGTGCTCTGCATTTGTCATCGGAGAGATTTACTGACCAAACTGTCTCTTTAACTGACAATCCATTCAGATCCACTTAAGATGGCGATCAGCATGCCAGTCATGTCCGTCAGCAGCCCATTAACCCAAGGACTCGTGGAAGCAATGTGTTTGCAAATGCCTCCTTTATTTTCTCAAGGTACAAAGAATTACTTTGGACCAAATTAACTGCTGCACCGTTTTGTTGAAACACGCACCTTTGGATTCTGATTGGTCCATTTTGCTCTTGATTGTCTCAACTTGCGATAAAACAGATTTACGGACCTAATTGCCCAGTAAAGCACTGTAGCCGGTAGACGCTAGTGACTGTATCTTTAGTTTCTGTATAGGGCTAATGTTATTGGATGCTAAAATTAGGACCTTTTGAGTGCAGAATCAGGGTCATGCTTGCAATGAACACTGTAATTTCTTGCAAACGGTGCACTTCTCGTTTTAATGGATTTTGCAATGAATGCAGTTATTTCATGGGCAAAGTGATATCCGTTGGGGATTGCCCCCATTTTATCACTCCACAGCATGTCCTTTCCCAATGGAGATGTGCTGTGCAGTATATTGGTTGGAGTTGAATGCTGTGCAATCGAATGTGATGCAGTGGTTTGGTTTCACAGAGCTCAAACTCACTGGACACTGTTGCATCACTTCAGAAGACTTTCTCACTACATCCTCCCATAGCAGGGTTTTGATGTTACTCCCTACACATGCATACACACAAAGTGAGTGGATGAACAAGAGAGGCAAGGTAAAACCCTGCTGTGGGAGCCTGCAACATCACAAAGTCTCTCCAGCCGATAAATGAAGCAATATCAGTTGCGTTCCGTGCTGATTACGGCGACAAAAATGACAGGCAAGAGTTTGAAAAGTCATCGTTGTTGGAAGCCTATCAAAAGAATTGGATACTCCAATCGCTGTCACTCAATTTGTCTTTCATCTTCAGCTGGTTACCCCTCTTATTAACCAGCCTTGAAGTGAATGTGACAGTCGTGATGAATTGCTTGGCTAGAAAAGTGGTCATTCTTCTACCATTGATTACCAGATTTTTCAATATCAGATGGATATCTTGGTTCCAATTTCCAATCTAGCAACATGTATTCTGTTTTTCAGTCACATTGTTCCTGGGGTGTACGTTTTAAGGCACTGACTTTCCTGAATATTTCTTGATCGGTCACTAGGATATGGCAAGAAAGAACATTTTTGTAAGCCACAGAACGTTTGACTGACAGAATTTGACATTTGTGGCCGAGTAACTACTTCACCTGTCATCCCCTCCACTTTGTCCAGGGCTATAGCCATACGAGGAGACAAAGGGGCTGTTCATTTTCGTCACTTGAGGAATCTGAGTTGTGATCCTTGGGAAAACGGAAAAAGTTGCAGGGATTTTGTTGTGCTGAGAATAATCGCTGCAATTTGCAGCTTCATAGCTTTCTCCATTTTCTCAAGGATCACAACTCAGATTCCTCAATTGATGAAAACGAACAACCCCTTTCATACAGTGGTTGTTGCATGTTCCACGTTGTCCGTTGGGGTACCCCCCTCCCCCGACTCATTGAAGCCAATTGAAGTGTTCTTCCCCAACAACTGAGCTAGTCCCCAGAACACCACTGATAACATCCCTTGCTTCCGTGGCATGGCAACACCTTAGCAGGATAAAGTGAACCAACGCTTCCTTTGATTTAATATTCATCACCACTTTCTTGATTCACAGCTATAGACACATTACTCTGCACTATCGTCTTGTCACTTTGGTTGTACAACTTGCTGTCGGCAACTACCTTAATTTGAGATGGCAAACATGAGACAGCCTCTATTTCATTGATACAGATTCCGATTTCAAACTTCCCTGGCGTCCCTCCTCGAGGAAATACACGGTCTCAGACCCAGTGTATGTCTTCAGCAACATCAAGCTTATATCCAATCAACCAAAAAATGATAAGACGAATCGAGGAATCTTCAATAGAAACATATGGAATTTCGGAACCAAAACGACAAGATACTGATTGATGAGAAAAAAGTACCATCAGTCTTCCTCCGTCTTTTGTATCCGTATCTTGTCCGGCTGCAAGGAATCCACGGTAATGGCGTCCCATCGATCATCTGGATGGAGCCAAAATGTCATGTAATTTTTAGAAATGGCCGGTGCCACATGGTTGCCTTTTGGTTTTGAAAGTGCTTCTGAGTTTTATTGGAAATGGTCACTCTGCGTACTAAAGAAACACAATCTTGACCGTACCATCTTCAGTCCTCGACCATTGTTATTGGAAGCAGCCAGTTTGTGATATGTGACAAAACTTGCCCCGTATTGGAAAGCCCGATCGTGCCCAAGGGAACAGGTTGTCCTGCTCTCACCAGATTCAATCCATGGACCATTGGTGTCAGGAGCAATCCGTTCCGTTACCTGTAGTAAACCTTCTGCTTATTGGAAACCCACACTGTCCCAAACAACCAAAGCCATCCAAACTCAATCCATAGATCATTGGTGTTGGAGGCAAGCAGCTTCATGCCTAAATATTATTTCAGGAATGCAAGCGTCAACTCAGGACATTATAGCCACTCATCCAGGGCCGTATTTAGGTTTTTGGTCCGGGGGGGGGCAAAAGCCTCTCTGGGGAGGCAGAAGACCTTTTTGCCATTTTTTGCCCCAAGTCCACATGAAAATCACGTTTTTTGGTTGGCTCTGGGGGCAGGGGGCGATATTTATGATTGTAGGAGGAAACTGGTCCCCCTCCCCCGGAGGAAATTACGATGTCGAGGAGAGATTACCCTCTCTACCAATAAAGCGTCCGGAATGACCGGGCATCGAACCCGCGACCTCATTGGTGGCAGGTGTGGATGTTTCCACTGCGCCAACAGGACACCCCATTGCCTGTAATTAATTTGTCGCTGACAATGTATTCAAAACACGCTCTTTCAAGAAAAATACTTCAATATTTGCTACCCTTTGTCTTCTGCTGCACGTTGGACATCCCATCGATCAAGAAATGGACCACAAACGTCATCATGTGTCGCCTTGGCTTATTGGCATCTAATTTCCACGTTTTCCACCATCAGTAATCCTCGTCGTGATTGGTTGACCATTCATCTTGTACGGCGGTCAGATTTATTGCAAAGATATCGATATTTCATATTCCCGGTAGATCGGTCACTAGAGTGGGAGATAACGTTATTCTTATACTGACGGATGTGTCCGTTCAAAATCGATCGGTAGAAATATGTTACAGATCTATATGGTATGTGACAGATTGACAAGGGACTTTCATATTGCAAGGGTTTATCTTCCTTTCATTTTAAGGGTGCCATGGTCTGTTTAGACACTCAGTAGGCCTGCTCAATCTTCATTGTGGGGTAGTTCCTAACCCATAAAACGAATTCCCACCAGTGGCCTACCTATGCCAGCCATGCTTTAACTGGTGGGACTTGTAACAAACAATACATTCAAGTAATTTGTTAATAAATATCCTGACAGTTCAATAGATTTTTAGTCCAATTGCTGAATTTCCTCAGCATCAGCAAAGGATGCATGCACGATCTCTAAATTCAACTAATCTTTTTCTCAATCCGGGCGGTTCCAATTGATTCCATCTAAATGTCGATGTCAGCTTTTTGTGGTGGCATTTCTTTGTGGATTTCTAGCTGCCTGTGTTGAATGCTGAATTGAGTGCTGAAGAGTGAGAGGAAGGTGAAATAGCTGGCAGTTATTGGGGTCGTCTGTAGGTAATAGTGAGTTATCCGCAAGCGTGGCGAAAAATGAAGTACGAAATATGAAATTGGACTTCACTTCAAGGACCTAATGTATTTCTGGAGATGGTTGTGCCACAAGTATCCCCTGCTGCAAGTTCGTCTTTTAGGGTATGACGGAAGACTGATAGAGTTGCGGTGTATATTTCACGTAGAAATTTATCCTTCCTTTCCACTTCGTCGTACCTACGAAGTGGAAATTTAAAAATTCAAGGTGCACCTAAACTCTCTTACATGATATATGCTAAGAGATGCTCTGGCAGCAGGGATATTTTATGGTACCAACCATCTCTTGAAATAGAGTAGCATGCAAATGAAGTAGAGTTTCGTATTTCGTACGTCGTGTTTCGTCAGATTTGCGAAACCTCACTAATATCTCTGCATTTAAAGAGTTGCACATACCATCATGATTTTGATTTTGAAATTTTGGGCAATTGGCCAGATGGTGATGTTTCTTGTTTGGCACAACTCTCTTCTTCCAACAGCAGTTCCAGCCATACTTTGAACATATCCGATACATCTGGTGCTCACCAGTCTATCTGGCCTAACGGCCATCTAGCCTGGTTCGAATCCATCCCATTTCCCGTTTCTGAGGGGGTGAGAGCCTCAGCCAATCATCGGGGCGCGAAGGGAAATCGACTTGCCAATCAAAATCCATGTTACAAATGCGAGCGTGGAGAGCAAAGAAAGTGTCCAACGGTGATTTGTTTCGCGAGTTCTGATTGGCTCGGAGACGGGGTCAAGTAGGGGTCAGGTTCATTAATAATTTATGCATTAACGGAAAAGATGACAGGATTCGGACAAGGCTAAAGACGGAGTCGATAGCCTTGTTTGGACAAGATGATCCGATAGGGAGAAGTTGACAGGTCCTCTGGGAGTTTGGGAAGACTTTCGATGGCATCTTGTCCACAGCCTAAGACGTCTTGAAGTCTGTAACCATCACTCCTAATGCCAGGATTGTCTGCTTCGATATAAACCTCCGCTTGATATCAGTTATGGCGACCATTACTTTGATTGGAGGAGACACCATCAGTCAGATCTCTCCGTTCATTCCCGCTGCTAAATGGGCCATTTTTCACGTATCCCTTGCTGGGACTTGGGCCGCATGTCACCATTTCTTACAGACTTGTTATGGATTGTAAATCCAGTTTGGCAAGTTGTGAAAGTGACAGGTCATTTCTGTGGTTCAAACATTCAGCAGATTTTTGTTCTTCTCAATATCTCTTTTTGTGCCAACCAATTCTGGCGCACACTGAGGTGCTAATAGGATATTCTCCTGTGAACTGAATTTGACAGCCAGCTGGGACCGCATCTGAGACTTGCCATAGGCTGAGCATGGACACCTTATTTTAGAAGGCTGAGATGGGAACTATATATACCCCAAATTGCCATCAGCTTTCCCATAATGACCCATTTCCTCAACAGTTACATACCTAGGTTTGCAAATCAACTCTTTACCCAAGAAAGCAGAAAAATAATGCCTGTGAAAAGTATGTCCCCCAACAGTGTGATGGTTCTGTCCAGATGCCTTGTTGCGAATTAGAGGTACCCGTGACTGCTCACTCAGACAGTAAATGCAAGCAGGCCCTGGCAAAGATGGCGAAGAGACTGATGGGTCATGTTCTCAGGTTCACGGAAGAAGAACCAAAGAAGTACACATTGGCAGTGTTGTTATGTCGATTGAGAAATATGGCTTTCTCACTACAGACAATGTTCCACCGGGGAGACAACCGAGTGCCGAACCAATTGGCCTTTGCCACGAAATTATTGACCCCTGCCTATTATAAAGATGGTTCATCTCCTACAAGATGCCCTTATGGGATCACCATGATTCACAACTCGATAACCGCAACTATCTCAATGTATAAATCTAGCGGTCAAGAACTGACCAATATTGGCCTGGGGAATAACCTTATTGTCTCTGATTGCCTATGAATAGCAAATGTTGGGTATTTCTTCAGTTAGTCGATTCCTTGGGCACTCGTATGGAAAATGACCAAAAAAACCAAATCTTATCTGTCTAGGTCATCAGTTGTGCCTTTTTATTCTGGAGCCTTTCTTTTCTAGCTGCGATTTTGTGTCGTGTGTTGTTATCGGCACCTGTCAGTGGTTGCAGCTTAAGTCCTTGTCTTAAACCAATTCTTATATTGTGAAGGGGAGAATTGTTAGCACAGAGTCTGTCTTTCAGGAGCCACTATGGTGTAGTGTTTCAGGTCTCTGACTAGCAGTCAGAGGGTCCTGGGTTTGAATCTCACTGTGGCGTGTGACTTTTGGCAAGTCTGTTTGCTGTACTGGCCTCTCTTCTTCACCCAGGTGTATAAATGGGTACCAGTCGGAAATGCTCAGATTGTAGCGTTAATGAGCAGCTCATCAGAGTTCTACTGAAAGCTTTCAGGAGAGACTGGGGTTAAAGTGTCAGGTCGAACGAGAATCTCTACTGTTGTTGATATCAGACTATAAACCCAAATTTTAACTTTTATCTTGAAAATTTTCTCCAGTCGCTTCAGTTCACATCACCCAGTATTGCATCTCATCACCCAGTATTGCATCACATCACCCAGTATTGCCAGTAATGCCAATGGTACCGTGTTTGGCACTAGCTATCGATACGCTTATGGAGATTGCAACCAAGACCTCCTGACCAAGCAGACCTGCCACAGCACTAGACCAAATAAAACCACCAATTGATACCTCATCAGACACAAACTTAGTCCGTTACCAGCTGTCCCAAATATGATGAGAGATTCTTGACCAGACGAATACGGTTCTTTTCAGAAGGTAAATGACCACTGGTGATGTCTGAAGATGTGAGCGATTTACAATGCTGATTGCCGACAATCTCTGAGATGACAAGTATTATTGGCCTGCGGATGACATTGGGGGTTGTCAATTGCCTATGAAGAATACTTATGATTGTAGGTTGTGTTTATCACACAAATTATTGGAAGTTTCTGTGGTTGTTGTGCCACATATTCTTGTTGATTGCATCCGTGGGGATTCTTCTGGGAAAATGGAAAAAACTGGAAACATGAATAATGGAAAGTGAGGAAAAATAGCTTAGGAAGTGAAGCCTATCGATAGCTGTTGACCCCTCAGTGTCAGGTGTAGGCGGGTCTGCGGTTCGGGCCTTGTCCTATGTTGGTCACCTGTGAGGCTTGGTACATGGTGCTTGGTTTTATCAATAAACCTGTGAGGTCATGCATTTACAGTGTGCACGAAATTTAATGGTTGGATGGTTGCAACCATCCTTTTGTAACAGTCTTAGCAGTTTGTGAGGGCCATGTGGTTCATAGCAGTTCGTGAGGGCCATCCAAGCCAATTTAGTTTCAACATGTAGGCTTGTGGTGAGGGCGGTTATAAACGTGCCAACCCAAAAACGTGATTTTCATGCGGATTTTGGGCAAAAAATGGCAAAAAGGTCTTCTCCCCCCTGAGAGGCTTTTGCCCCCCCAGGACCAAAAAGCTAAATACGGCCCTGTTCGGAGTATATTAGGATTTGTTAAGTAGCTTGCTTTTGATGACGAAAGTACAGTTTGAATAATTTTAGTGATTTACCAGGGCTGTATCAAAAGTTGGAACGTAGGTGCAACAGCCCAATGGGGAAACGGATGAAGTTAGTCGACCCGCGATACTAGCTTCCCAATTCAAATGGCTTATCTCAATTACCCCATCACTTATTCTCAATCGTTGAGCAAGTGCCCGTTGTGAGTGTTTTGACTTTAAAATGATGCGTTAGTGTCAGAGATATGTCAGGGAAACATTACAATCTGTCTGATGGGTCTATTCTGTCTGTGAAATAACGAGTTGTTCAGCAACTGGAAATTTTCAAAGTGCTTATGTGTCAATTTCATTTTGTCGAGGTATACTTCCAGGACAATGATTTTGAGCCGAATCAAGTTAAGTGGATTGCTAACTTTGAACAGGAAGAGGATATGCCTTCGTTGGATTTGTATCCCCTCTGTCACACAGAAAGCAAAGAATCTGTTGAAGGCATGAACTCAATTGCCCAAATTTTCACTAGTGCAGTGATTGAGTGTTGGAATTCGTCCAGGGATGGATTTGTATTTGGTTTTTCCGTCAGGGCCATGTCATTGGGGAGGTTTCGAAATCAAACGATAAACCAAACTTTTACGACAACGTTATTTTTCATACTACACATTAACCAGATTTTGCATTGCATTTTCGGTACAAAAATAAAGTTGTCGTTAATGTTTACGTTTATCGTTTGATTTCGAAACCTCCCTATTTTTGGCCCTGGTACAGAAGAGACCACCTCAAGCTACCCATGTTCCTCACTTGGATGTGGTCTTTTACCTGCCGTTGCAAAGAAATAAGGTACAAGGCATCGTGGATTATTGTCCCATGTGACGGACGTGAGGAATGGGGGGTGAAATCCCATATGGCCCACGCTGGATTCGAACCTGGGACCTGCTGCTTGCTGAGCGGACGTGATAACCACTAGGCTATGTGACTATGAGATTAGGGGTGTGACCATGAGATTAGAGTCTCAAAATCTTCGCCTTGCCCACACCCAATAGGGTGTACATTATAGGCCACGATGTGGGACCTTGGGAACGGCAAAGCCACTCCAGGAATTCCAGAGACGGCACAAAGCATAATTCTGTTCCAAAGAATCACATTCATTGAATCACACGTTCATGTCTTGCGTGTTGAGATTCAATCTCCAAAGTGAAAAAGAAAGGCAGTACTGTTATCCACAAAATCGTGTCACGACAATGGTGCATTCCTGTCGACTTCTACTATATCACGTGCTAATCTCCGACATCTAAATGTGTCATTTCCTCGGCTGTTTCTACAATACAAGAAGAAATGAAAAACGCTCGTTCTCCGCCGATCAAAGCATTAAGTGAACACGGTAACAACCATTATGTTAGGTTATGGGTGTAATTTGTGCGATTGAGTGGCAGTGATTGTTCGTGGAACAAATCGCGGATCAGATGGCGAGATTTGAGAGGTCACTGTTCCTAACTCGAACTGTAACGTGACCTCTCAGCAATCAGTGGTACAATCGGCGGAGCAATTTGACCAGATATCCAATGGATCTAAAAGAGAAAGCTCGAGATGTGCCATAATGTTGCCAAGGAGCTGCAATGCCACCAGTCAAGCCAGTCAACCCATGACTTGGGGGTTCTATGTAGGCAGCGTCATCAACTGCCTGCATGGACGGCACTGGTTATCTTCATCTGCCTAGCCCCTGCCACATCATCTTGTCCAAACAAGACCATCGACTGTGTCTTTAGCCTTGTCCCAATCATGTCATCTGTTGCGTTAACTCATAAATTATAAATCAATCTGACCCTGCCTCCGAACCAATCAGAACTCGTAGAGAGGTCACTGTTCCTAACTCGAACTGTAACGTGACCTCTCAGCAATCAGTGGTACAATCGGTGGAGCAATTTGACCAGATATCCAATGGACCTAAAAGAGAAAGCTCGAGATGTGCCGTAATGTTGCCAAGGAGTTGCAATGCCACCAGTCATGCCAGTCAACCCATGACTTGGGGGTTCTATGTAGGCAGCGTCATCAAGTGCCTGCATGGACGGCACTGGTTATCTTCATCTGCCTAGCCCCTGCCACATCATCTTGTCCAAACAAGACCATCGACTGCGTCTTTAGCCTTGTCCCAATCATGTCATCTGTTGCGTTAACTCATAAATTATAAATCAATCTGACCCTGCCTCCGAACCAATCAGAACTCGTGAAACAAATCGCTGTTCGACACTTTCTCTTCTCTTCCCGCACACATTTGTAACACGGATTTTGATTGGCACATTGATCAGCCTTCGCACATGATTGGCTGAGGCGTCTGAGCTCCTCAGAAGCGGGAAATGTGATGGATTCAAACCAGGCTGGATGGGCATCAGGCCAGATAGACTGGTGAGAATCAGATGTATCACACGAAACAACACCGTCAGCTACCTCAAGTGTTCTACCCGCCTACCTCTGTCCTTGTCGCTCAGCTTCACTTGTTCGTTACAAACAGAAGAACCTCAGCTTATTGTCGTGCCAACTACCTGCAGCTCATTGCAGATACAGCCGCCAACTTCCCAGACCGATCGAACATTCCACTTGCCTGCTGCTACCTTGTCTGTTAGCCCTCACCACTCACTCATTCATTGCCAAAGAAAAAACCCTGGTAGTAGAGTGTCATCACAGCCTTATTGCAAGTACGTTGCCCACATTACGATTACCCCTGCGTGTCTCAAGATGATGTCTAGGATTCCACCTGCTTCCCTCTGCTCTTGTCACCCAACCAGCACTTGTTCCTGGCCCCAGAACGAACCCTGTTGTAGTGGATTAACCACACTAATGACAATGTTTGTCCTGGTAATGCGAGAAGGTGAAGATAAATTGTCTGCTTGTTGACGCAGATTCAGACAATAGAGGATACTTATAACTCAGTCAAGCAAATGTACGGTCTCATTCTCGTATTGACCTGGGACCTCGTCGGCAAACCCCGTGGAGGAGACTCGCGGCACTGTAACATGAACAGTTAACATCTTTCATCCCTATATGGCATTCACGTGTCGTAATCCTTTTTCCCTGAGCGCACTGCTGGAGACTGAAGTCAACGATGAAGATGTAGTTGGTCATCTTTGTGGTACATTTCTACAGATCTGTGATTTTAGTTGGGGACCATGTTTACAAATTGGGAAAAATGTGTGCCCAGTTTGAAGGCCGACTGCTTCGCACTTATCTATCCGTTTGAAACATTTCAACTACCATTGAGAAGTCAAGAATCTATAGTTTTTAAATGTCTAAGCAGTTTGAAAATAGACTTAGGGACCTGGCCGCAATCACCATGGAATTCAATCATTTGAGCCTCAAAAGTTTGCAATTTCACGCCAACAGAGTTATGTCGTGGGCGCCGCTGACGTGACATGACGTCGTCCTTTGACGCAGTGGTCCCCAACCAACGTCATGTACATGTATCTGTAGAAGGCCTTCTGATCACTCATACTTTCTTATTCAGCTGATAGGGGTTTAAAAATTGAGAGTGTTCAACTTAAACCGAACATCCATTCTCATGGATGCTGGTCTCATTGACTAAAATGATTAATGAGTATCCACATATATCTTTTATCTCTTTGCTCCAACATGTTCAGTGGCCTGCTGAAATGTTCGTTTAATGATCTGTGACATTGGCTGTTACAAAATACGTTTTGCTGACCTTTCTTCGTCAAAATAGTTGGAAATAGGAGTTCCTAAATTGATATAATAGATCTGAAATTTTTGGTTGGCAGCAAAGTTCTAGTGGACCAATACAAAAGAAAATTTTCTTGATTGGTGCTTAATCAAGCACGAATGGGTGCGCTAGTATAGGCATTGAATTGGGCCGCAGTGACTCCAACTGGTCAGCTGACCGGCAGCTCCTCTTGGTCATTTCTTTCTTCCATTGAATAGGCTTGGTTTCAAAATTCATCACCTGATTTCCAACCTACATGTACGTTGAATATCCTGTGGGTGTATGGCTCCAGGTGGAGTCTCCAAGGCGTCTTACTTGCTGACTCAGCGCAAATATTGGTTCTGCCAAGTCACCAACAGTTTGAGGGAATATCAAATTACCAGGGGTTTGCCTGGGAAGGAGTAGTGATGCGGACTCACGAGCATTACCTTTTCTTATGTCAGGCTGAAAAATTTCGGAACTAGTCACTTTGAACTGATCTTGCCACAACATGGCCATCTCTTCAAACCTTCATCAGCGTTACACACGGAACAGGTAACCTGGGGATGTCTGATCATGGCGATTAGGGGGCACTCCCTTTGATTGATCATGTATGGGGTATCTTGTCTGTGCAGTAAGTCCCCGTGGACCCGACTCACCGATTGCCTGATGTGTCCAGCTAATGACCTGTCGCGCTTGGCACAACCGAGTTGTTTTGGTCATACCCTTTTTGCCTGACCTCTCCATCACTTCACCTTTTCCATTTTTGCTGTCACCAACATTTAGCCTGTGACATCTTGTGATGTTAATGGTTTCAGAGCATTGCTTTTTCCTTCAAAGATTTGTATTTGAGATTTTTCTGCCAGGGTTGAAGCCATAGCATTGTTAGCTCACCTGTGGTGAGCTTATACAATGGTTGTGCGTCCGTCGTCCGTCGTCGTCGTCGTCGTCCGTCGTCGTCGTCCGTTAGCAGGGCACGTTTCGTAACCGCTGGGGCTATTGATCTGAAACTTGGTACACATATGCCCCTAGGTCATATGACCTATGACACCAAGTTTTGGTCCGATTCGATTCTTGACTTGGCCACCAGGTGGCTAAAACCAAAAACACAAAAAGTGCAATAACTCCTGAACTAATGACAGGATCACCTCCAAATTTTTATCATAGGTGTATCTAATGAGGGTACATTACATATATAACGGGTTTTTGATTTGACCTACTTTTCAAGGTCACAGAGGTCAAAGTTCGACAAAAGTAACGAACCTGCCACAGTTCTTCATTATTTCACCGAGCGTCTTCATATCTTGCATAAACGTGTATTAGAGGGGTACCTTCAAAATTATGGAGTTTCGGCCCAATCGGACATCCAATATGGCCGCCAGGTGGCGTAACCTGAAAATCTTCCAAGTGCTATAACTCAGGAACGGCACAACCCAGCATGCTCAAACTTGATATTTACCTCCATCTAGATGACCTTTACAAGCACGTCATATTTTGGCCTGATTAAATTTCCAATATGGCCGCCAGGTGGCGTAACCCGAAAATCATCAAATGTGCTGTAACTCAGGAACGACTTGACCCAGAGCGATCAAATTTGATATGTACCTCCTTCTAGATGACCTTTACAAGCACGTCAAATTTCGGCCTGATTAAGGTTCCAATATGGCCGCCAGGTGGCGTAACACGAAAATGTTCAAAATTTTGCCTTTAAGTGGCATGTTTCGTAACCGCAGGTGCTATTGGCCTGAAATTCGGTACATATAGACACCTTGGTCAGATGACCTATGACCCCAAGTTTCGGTCCGATTTGACCCTTAGCTTGGCCACCAGGTGGCGGAAACCAAAAACACAAAAAGTGCAATAACTCATGAACTAATGACTGGATCCTCTCCAAATTTTGTTCATTGGTGCTTCTAATGAGGATGCATGACATAAATAAGGGGTTTTTGATTTGACCGACTTTTCAAGGTCACAGAGGTCAAAGTTCAAAATTTAGGCATTTGGTGGCGCGTTTCATAACTGCTTGGGCTATTGACTTGAAACTTGGTACATATACACCCCTATGTCAGGTTACCAATGACACCACTTTTCGGTCCAATTCGATTAGCCGCTTGGCAACCAGGTGGCCAAAACCAAAGCTCAAAGTCCAGTAACTCCTGAACTGTAACTTGATTGTCTCCAAGGCATGTCAGGTGCATCTAATGAGGATACATGACCCTGGAACATTTCGATTTAACATTTGTCATTAGTTTTTCTGGTACGTTCACCCAGGTGAGCACATGGTCCATGGACCATTTCATTGTACCTGTTGAGTACGGAAGAGGCCATTTCAAGCTGATGTTCCTCACTTGGATGGGGTCTTTTACTTGCCCTTGGAAAGGCACGAGGAAGGCACCACGGCTTACTGTCCCATGCGATGAACGTGAAGAGCCGGGAATGAAATCCCTTATGGCCTGGGCAGGATTCGAACCCGGGACCTGCCACTTGCTGAGCAGACATGATAACCACTCGGCTATCGGGGCTCCTCAAAGATCATTCATTTGTCCATTTCCCACTTCCACACTTCAGAAAAACACACTTCAGAAAAACAATCTATGACAGTGGCATCATAATTCCCTCCATCCAAATTCTATCCTATTGCATCAGCTGAAACCAAAGGTTGTTGGAAGTTTCATATGAAACTTGACAAGGATCTGCGACGGTCAAATAAGTAAGGTTTTTTTAGGACATCTGCATCCTATTTCAGCTGCTCCACCTTAATATTCATGGAGAAAGAACCAAACTGGATTTGTTTTCCAACAAGTTTCACGTCACTTCCAACATATCAGCTGTCGATTTGCTGAGAACTTGAGACGAGAAGTCATAATGACATTTCGGTGCGACTGTTTTTGGTGACGTGGGTGAGATAAACTTCTAGACAGGCGACACGCCGAAGTTGCGAAAAATATTCTTTTAAAAATCCTATTTCCATCCATGCAATTCTTTTAACAAGCTTACAACAGAATGGCTGTGTCTATTTTCCTGCTTTTGGGTATAATATCTAGAGGAACTCAAGCCCACCCTCCAAGGACCACATTCACAATCTCCTTACAGGACCCCTGGATCCATAAAGTTGCCAGTTTCATCTTTCTTCCCTGTGGGGTGGCACGGTGAAAGGAATGAACCGTGACTTGTAAAGCCTCAAGTTCTACGGCAGGCACAGATCCAGGGTTGACAGAAAGGGGGGCATAGCTCGACGGAGGTGGCAGACAACGAAAGTGGGAAGCCTCAACGGGGGAGGGCCCCAGAAAAATTTGACAATTTAAGTGCTCTTAGATGCATTTTCCTGGCATCTGAGAGCAAAATACTCAAATTTTTATTTGATTGAATTTTTCTTGCTAAAAAAATCATTGCTCTGCCAAAAATAGGGGGGGGGCGTACGTCCCTTCTGCCCCCCTCTAGATCCGTGGCTGTACGGAGCTTTTGGGAAGACATTCTCAGGTCAATAAACTATAAACCTGCATCAGACTTCCTTTGTAACCACTTCCATGTAGTATCCCCAACCCATATTCATAAAACCATGCTAGCTTAATAGTTGGTTGCTAGTTGTGTACATTGGCCTGTACAAACTGGGCACTTTAGCAGGCAACTAAGCCTAGCAAGGTTTTGTGAATATGGACCCAGGTGTACAGGGAGGCAGTACTTTTCTGTTCAAGGTTCTCGGATGCATTATGCATTGTAATGCACCCCTGTAAACTGGGATTCGGCACTGAATGTCGTCACTACAAAAATTTTTGGCGCTGAACTTGTTTTGGAGGCGTTCAACATATAGGCCTATGCTTCAGCACCATCGTTCAAGCTACTCATCCTCAAAGATTCTCTATAAACTCCGGGATGCCAAACTGGCCACTTCTACTTGGATTTCATGCACAGCCCAATCACCCAAGCAAAAGGACCCTGAATATTCCAATCGTTTTTCATTAAACCTTCCTGCCTGGATATCCATCACGCTGAACGCATTATTAAACTTCTCTGATGCAAAAATTTCTCCCTGACGAATCGTTGGGTCCAAGTTTGATGGGATGGCGGTTCTTCCTTGATAAGATTGATGAAGTATTCACTCTGAAAAATTCCTACGCTTTGTTCATTAATCTACTTAATCTTCTGTAAAAGACAGTACCTCGATTTGTGATCAGTGGGAATGCAATCCATTGAAAGAACAGCTCTACCGTGCACTACCAAATGCACTGCAGTGCAGAGTAAAGCTTTTACTTCAGTTACCCATACCCCCACTGATAACTAGTTGAAATACAGCCTCTTACTATCAGAGGGCAGAATACCTATCTATCATGAAGGAAGATATTATTAAAATCTTCCGTCTACTCGATACGGCAATTTTTCCGCATTTGGCTGCAGAATTAATTGCAAAGGATTTGTAGTCTGTGTAATCGGGGATAAAAAAATTGATTAGAGATGTTCATCTTATGAACATGAGTGCGTGCTCAAGTTTCGAATCTTCGTCTCATTGATAAATTCTCTGGTTTTGTATTTAGTGTAATTTGAGCTGTTGAACAGACCGAGGATTGTACTCGTATTTCTTGCTTCATAGACATACTACACTAATACACGGTGTTTCGAGGAAGGCTTAGCCGAGAAGAGGTTCAAAGATAAGATGT
>NMRB01000496.1:42935-74700 GCA_002633025.1 Notospermus geniculatus
GCAAATCGCTGATGTGTGGCGCCATCTGTCGTTGACAGGTCCTGCCGGGGTCGCCAAATGTCACGAAATCCGTCGCCAACGACAGGTTGGAGGATCAACTCAAGACCGTATTTCATAAAACATCTTGGCCATTTAATAATAAGGACTGAAATATACAATAATACACAATTAATTACAATTATTCACATAACATTCACACCCACATACACATATATACACATGACACACCTATCCCACCTTAAATGAAAGACAATGTAGCTGTAGGCTAGTCCCAATGTCACCACCAAGAGTTAATACAACGCATGTCGATATTCCATCTATTACATCACTATATACTGGAGCTCCGACTTAAATGGATTACTTGCAATGAGAATCACACGGCACCATGGCCGGTACACACCCATGTGTGCACTAACAACCAAGTTGGCCAATACACGAGGCCAAGGTACAGACACCACGTACCTAAATGCAGGCCATTACACACTGGCCAATGCACAACAGGCCACATACACACATGCAGGCCTCTACCACAAGGAAGGGAATACTAGATTCCTCAAACCTTGAGAACATGAATCTACTTTGATGTACCAGATCACACCAATAAACCAACATAAGGTGAATGACACAAAAACTACCTACCCCAAGCAAAATGAAGCAAAACAGGAGTTTTAGGTATAAACTAACTTCACAATTTCTTCAAAACTGCCCACTTCAAAATACTTCAAACAAATGGCCTCAGACCAACACCCAGTCATGTGACCTAAGAACCCTCACACAATACCCCTTACATCACACCACATTCACACACTGCTGACTCAAACACATACCAGAACAAACAAGGGATAATTCATACTAAGAACACAAAGAATGAAATTATTTATTGACTTTTCCACACTACTGTTCATAAAACTATCACAACTATTACATGTAAAATATAAACCTATACACAATTTACCCAGTTTTGTGACACAGGTCAATAAACTATAGACCTGCATCAGACATCCTTTGTAACCACTTCCATGTAGTATCCCGAACCCATATTCATAAAACCTTGCTAGCTTAGTTGGCTGCTAGTTGTGTACATTGGCCTGTACAAACTGGGCACTTTAGCAAGTAACTTAAAGCCTAGCAAGGTTTTGTGAATATGGACCCAGGTGTACAGGGAGGCAGTACTTTCCTGTTCAAGGTCCTTGGATGCATTACGCATTGTAATGCACCCCTGTAAACTGGGATTCGGCACTGAATGTCATCACAACAAAAATTGTTGGCGCTGAACTGGTTTTGGAGGCGTTCAACATATAGGCCTACTACATGTATGCTTCAGCACCGTCACTCAAGCTACTCATCCTCAAAGATTATTGGTAAACTCTGGGATGCCAAACTGGCCATTTCTACTTGGATTTCCTGCACAGCCCAATCACCCAAGGAAAAGGACCCTGAATATTCCGATCGTTTTTCATTAAACCTTCCTGCCTGGATATCCATCACTCTGAACGCATTATTAAACTTCTCTGATGCAAAAATTTCTCCCTGACGAATCGCTGGGTCCAAGTTTGATGGGATGGTGGTTCTTCCTTGATAAGATTGATGAAGTATTCACTCTGAAAAATTCCTACGCTTTGTTCATTAATCTACTTAATCTTCTGTGAAAGACAGTATCTCCATTTGTGATCAGTGGGAATGCAATCCATTGAAAGAACAGCTCTACCATGCACTACCAAATGCACTGCAGTGCAGAGTAAAGCTTTTACTTCAGTTACCCATACCCCCACTGATAACCAGTTGAGATACAGCCTCTTACTATCAGAGGGAAGAATAACTATCTATCATGAAGGAAGATATTATTAAAATCTTCCATCTACTCGATACGGCAATTTTTCCGCATTTGGCTGCAGAATTAATTGCACAGGATTTGTAGTCTGTGTAATCGGGGATAAAAAAATTGATTAGAGATGTTCATCTTATGAACATGAGTGCGTGCTCAAGTTTCGAATCTTCGTCTCATTGGTAAATTCTCTGGTGTTGTATTTAATGTAATTTGAGCTGTTGAACAGACCGGGGATTGTACTCGTATTTCTTGCTTCATAGACATACTACACTTGAATACATGGTGTTTCGAGTAAGGCTTACATGTAGCTGGGAAGAGGTCCAAAGATAAGGCCAGATAAAAAAAAATCTTTAGTTTAGCATCACCTCCCGCCTCAAATTTTCTTGCCGCCTCAAAATTTTTAAAATTTTTTTCCTCCTAGTTTTACCATTTTAGCACAAACTCTGGCGATCCTCAATAGGGCCATGACTTGTATTAGTACTGTTTGAAATAAAAACCTTTTGTTTTCAGTTCTTAAAGGTTTCTAATGGTTTGTTCCTAAGGGTTTAGTATGGAAGTTGCTTGTATGGAAGCTGCAAAGCTTCAAATCTCTTTTGATGATCACATTTCAGTATGAAGAATAAAAATAAAAAATAAAAAAGAACCTCCTCCCTCCTCACTTTTTACAAGTATGACTGATGCTAAACTAAAGATTATTTTTATATGGCCTTAAGATGTCCCAACTCATTGCTGTAGAACTAAGACAAGAAGATTGAGCTGTTAAGCGTAGACTGCACATCACCACCAGGCGGGGATCCAAGGGGGGTGCATTGGCGCATGCTCCCCCTTTTGGCCAACAAATCTGTAAAATCAACCGTGAAATTCTGGAACTTGGGGCAAATTTCAATGTTCCCAGCACAGTGTGCACCCTCTTTTCCCAAATTCTAGATCCACCCCTGACCACTGTCATTGCCAGGTAAGTATTTCGGTGACCGAGAAAGTGTGCAGGCCTCACGGGCAACAGCAACAAGCAATGAAAATATTGTTGAAGACAGTCATTGCCATCCACAGCACATGTGGCAATAGCGTTGCCTATGTTGCTTATATTCTGAGGTAGCATGCCAACTCACCCAAAAAATTGCTGGCCAACCAGAATCTGTACAAGCTCAGAATGTTCTGCAGGCCTCAGAATATGTTGTGGTATCACGCCATTGAGATTTGAGATGCCACATTATTCACATCTTCCACTTCAGAGTCGGCCACCTCATTATCAGCTCATAGAAAAACCAGTCAGTTCTTCCTCCATATTCCCCTGCTTGGTCGGTTAAACCTAATGAAATTTGCAGTGGACTTGGTATTTCTTCGTTTTCGCTTGGTAGTATGGGGCCCTGGTAAAGTATAATTCACCCAAACTTCAATAAGGGCAAAGTCCCAGGCCTGTGCAGCAGGCACGTAGAGTGAACAAAATGATTAAACCACAAATCACATTACCAGTTGACTGAGCACAACCTTGGATTGGAGTGTTTGCTATAGGCTGTTCAAGTAACCCTAACATCATTACGTTACTGTGAGATGGATTATTTACCACTGACTTGTGCAGATTTTCAAGCTTGGCACTTTGCCCATGTTGAAGTCGGGGTGAATTATACTTTACTTTGAATGGCGAACAGTTTGGACTCTCAAATCTCTGTCCAATCACACGAGCTGTTACTATTTATCACCAAGTAAAACAAATTCTGATTGGTGTTTGTGTTATCTTTGATTTCATTTCATCTTTTCTTCTGATTGCTGTTCAATGCTATGTCAAGAATGATTAACTAATCATAAAATGAAAAATCTCTCGCGGCAGTACCGAGTATTTTGCGTGATGCTAGGTGATTGACGAATGAGGGTGATATCATTAGAGCAAACATCACGTCATATTTTAATTAACTGCTAAACTGATGATTATGAATTAGCGGAAAAACCTTGATTTATTTCAACCTTGTTGAATAGCTGGAATGTGTTTAAAACAATCAAATAGTCCATCATCAAATTTTCAAGATAAAATTAATTTGATCGGTATAGGAATATGTTGATCTAAGATAGTCATGCATTAAAGATAATGTATCATGGCTTCATTGTCTACATTCAATGTTTGTAAACATGGATGTTTGTGAACATGGATGTTTGTAAACATGGATGTTTACATCAGACTTGTTATTCATCAGATGTGTTATTTTTGACTTTTGGGACATGCCAACCCACCAAATTGAATACTTTCGGTATCAAAAGAATTTCTAGAGAGGCATGCCACCAACACATTACTTAAGACAAAGAAAGACTGGACACAAAGAAAATGTTAATGAACAATGATTTTCATGGCCCGCGAAAATACCAGTGATACGTTATCTTTAACTTTAAAAAAATTACCAATAACCTCATTACGTGTACGATTCTGAAGTTTGAATATTGCGTTAGTAAATGAGATCATTTTTGTGGCCGAACTCGAAGCGAAAAGATCCTCTCGAGGACTGTTATCAAATAAAACCCTGCGCACAATTTGATTTCAAACTACGCTAAGAAGCCCATAAATATTTGCTCTTGAGAATGTTAATGTCATTTTGGCAATCAGCTGCGTCCTAAGTTTACCTGCACACATGTGGAATGGTTCAATTTTCTGTATCAAAAGGGTGTTGGAGTCCAACAAACTGTAATTTGGTTGCAGCTGTGGGGAGTCTGGTCTATGTAATGATATCCAACACAGAGCACAAAAAATGACACACAAAATGATAGTAAATATAAAGTCGTCTCCAAATCTCGCAAATTTCCAACCCCCTAGGTGTAAGAAATGAAATCCGGTACCATGGTACCTAGCTAGTGTTTTTCGTCGTTACGACATTCACAAATTGTCGGTGGTGCTGAGGCTGCATGGCCAAAAAAGTGAAGCGTAATCACACCAAAAGAAGTCATTCCTTGCTACACTTCTTGTGGTAGAGAAAGGTAAATGTATTAATATCCGCTGCCGGTTCCTTCTTTCTCTCCACCACACATCAGGATGGCTGTCCACAGCACATCACGATAGCTGTCCTTGTGTCTGTGTGCGTAATTCATCTAATTTTTTTTCAATGATGAGATTGAAGCATGTGTAAAGAAACCGTCTGCAATTTTCTGCTATGATGAGATTGGTGAAGATGTTTTTGTGGATTCCGTGGCTTGTTTTTCCCCATGATGGTGAAGTAAGTACAGTTCTGGGTGCTGTTGATGGTAAACTCTTGGTTCATTTAAACTGTGGGAATCTTGGTGATGAACCATTGGTTTTAAAGAGGAGGAACCTGTTTGCTAATTGTGGTGAACAACAACAATCTGGGACGTGGGTGATGTTGATGTTTATTTTGGAAACGGGGGGAAATTTTCAAATGAAACTTTTTGAATTGATGTCATAAGACATTGGGAAATGTTGGTAGCTCAGTTTGGTTGGCGAACATGTCAGTTTCCCCTTAACCATTTGATTGTTTGGCTGTGAGAAGAAACCTGGGGTGACGTTGTTGACAAACTTAAAGTTGTCATCAGAAGGTGCATTGTATCTGGGTGCTATCAAAAATAGATTTTTGGGGCTATTGGTAATCATCCAGGATTGCACACCGGGGGCTGGTTGTTGTTGGTGGTAACTAGATTGCAAACACAACAGATCTGTTAATTATGGTAGTCAGTGGTGAAAACCAGAGGAATCTAAGGTGCTATTTCCACTATGTGGACAAAAAAGAAGTGTCTATCAATTTCAGTATGACTAACTACGAAAACTATGAGTGACCTCTGCCAAAGAAGCAAAAATCTCGAAAGAGCTCTTTTCCAACCTGACACAGCTCAGCCAGATGATGACACTTACAGTCAAAGCAGAGACTCTGTCTCTGAACGCTAGACTGGGTAAAAAGAATCAGTATCATTCTATGAATACACAACCTGACAAAGCGATTCTTTCTTCCAGGCACGTTATGAGAGTCACTAGTGCCTTTATCGGTGATATTACACAAAACGTCAAGTGTCAGCCTTCAACAGTCGATTACAAATCTACAATTGAGACAGGAACTAGAATGACAGTGACGCTCCACTGGTAACTGATCCATCCCAGTGGTGCAATGGATCTTTCGAGAAATCGCCCGTAGTCTGTACACGGCTGTGGAATGGCTTCTTTTAGTGTACTGAACGGTTGTAAATTAGGGATGGAGGAAATTGAAATAGCTACTTTCTTACGCTTTATGGCAAGGATGTGCAGGGGGAATAAGAAATGTCTAGAGTTTCACCTATTCTTAAAGTGACGGGAATCGCTGCTGTGCTGTTTTTCAAGCAATTTTATCGTGCTTTGTTATCGGAACTGAGCAGCTTTGGAGCGTTTTTGTTGTGGTGAACCAGCAGGTCCACAAATCTTCCGCTGGAAGAATTACTGGTTTAACCCACTCTGTATTTTGAACTAGTTGGAGACAAAGGCCCATAAACCATGGGACTGGATGGGCTGGGGCCTGTTGTTGACCTGCACAAATCTCGTGGGGAAGCAGCTAAATATGACTCTATCTTGCAAAAGTAGGCGCATGTCATAGGTGATCATCAGTTTACTTAACTATCACTGCTGTCCACTACTATTGTCAACCCGCCGAGATGTACACGTACAATTCAGCGATTGTGTTGTAAGGCCGTTAACCCTTTCCTCGGTTGCAACTTGCACCTACTTTTGCTACATGTAGATTGGGTCAAAAATACGTAAAAGCGTTCCTGCGCAAGTTGGCTCTCAATTGGCAGTGTACTGCTGTTGGTGTCCTTATGACTTCTGCTAGGCCTATGAGTGTTCTATGGTTGAATTGCAACGTTGGCACTATCTTACTTCCAACAACCCTAGTATGGGCAGGAGCTGATGGGTTAATCCTATTCTGTCCAACCTTGGATGAAGCTTCACAAAATCTGTCAGATTTTCTTACCTAATATCAATCAAATGCAAATTTTTCCAACATAATTTTTGCTTTCATTTAGTTCCAAACTGTTCCTTTTCTGAGCGACAAGTCTTCCACAAAAACTTTTTTCACCTTGTCAGCAATCCAAATGAAAATTGATGTAATGCAATTACTCAATTCCTAATTTGATATGCCAGGGCTCCCGCGGATCCTTAAAAAGCATTAAAAGTCAGGAATTTTTGTTTTTCAGAATTAAGGCCTTAAAAAGCCTTAAATTTGGAATTTTTTCACTCAGTGGCCTTAAAAAGGCCTTAAATTTGATGTAGCTTCAGTTTTGAAATTTCATTAAACCGTTTCCCCTTCCTAATCCTAACGACGTTTTTATTCATATCAGTTGAAAACTGCCCGGTCGTGAAAGTTAGGATCCCGCCCTCAGCGCTAACCTTCAGGCTGAGCTAAACCATTTATGTGTTCTTTATGACATCCTCCTGAGTTAATATTTACCGCAAGTACATGAAAACTCCTGACAACTTGGCCTTAAATTTTTCCTGGACTGACCTTAAAAAGCCTTAAAAAGGCCTTAATTTTGGTCACCAAAAAGCCGCAGGAACCATGTATGCAGTCGTGTCCTTCTGGGGTTATCCCGGTCATCCCTAGGGGGCGCTCTAGCCAATTGAGATGTTTGTTCAAGTAAATATCTTCATTCATCATTCTGATCGTAGACGTGGGATTAGCACGACAGAGTGTAGAAGAAGAACCGGTAGGAGAT
The DNA here is from genome assembly GCA_002633025.1 of Notospermus geniculatus. Taxonomy (NCBI): domain Eukaryota; kingdom Metazoa; phylum Nemertea; class Pilidiophora; order Heteronemertea; family Lineidae; genus Notospermus; species Notospermus geniculatus. The sequence continues at coordinate 50,437 of NMRB01000496.1, forward strand.
TTTTCTGTCGAATTTAGTGTTTTAACACTTTGGGGTCATTATCGATAAGCCGTGGCAATGTCAGCTATAACTCTCAGCACCACATGCAGCAAGATTATTTTGAACTCAGGACTGGTTGAGCCACAACTTTTCCATTGTCACATCATGCCCTGGCAAACCTGAACAATTGAAAAAGGTGTGGTTCAACCTTGCGTTCAAGATAATCGTTGTCGGTGCATACGGCCCTCAGGGTCTCGATTGCCCTAGCTCCAGATAGCTCACTTATCTGGAGCTGAATAGACTCTCTCCAGAGATTTGCCCATAGCACACAAAGAATCCTCTCCATGCCTATGGGGTGAATCGAATGTGATCCACTCTGAATCCTAACCCTTGGCCCCCGACAACCCTTGAGACCTGGCCTCCTACCCCTGACCCCAAAAGCCTTCTCCTAATCCTAACCCTAACCCCGGACGCTTACAGGCAGCCGTTACCCTAGATACTGGGTTCCCTGTTGCATGTTCCATAGGATTAGATGATGTTTACACATACTAGAATGATAGTAAACGTAAAGTCGTCTCCGAATTTCATTTACTATCATTTTGCATGTCGTTCTTTGTGCTCTATGTTGGATATTATGGTACTAGAACCTGTTGATTTGATAATCAGTTTACAGGTGGCAGCACCAACAACGCATATCGCCAAAACAAATTGATGAATGAAAGAGTTAATTTTGCAAATGGGCATTTCATTGATGACCCTGGTAACATATCCTCACCATCGGAACAAAGTGGCCATAGATTTGAGTAACGAGGTGCCGCAATTCACTGATGACTAAACTCATTGCAGGGCGATCAGTTATCAATACTGTGGCAGACGACAGTCCCGGACCAACCGCGTGTACGTCAACGAGATGGCTGAAGTAATTATAGCATGGCTAAATGGGGGTAAAAACTTGTACGACAACGTGGCTACGATTGTTTTGCTGAAAGCTTTGAAGAGAGACGTAACGTTACCAATGACAAAAATACTAGAGCAGTTCATTACGTGGCACTGCATCATACGATGCATCATGCTAAAGAACCTTGTTCTACTGGTGGTACTTTTGCATCCTGAAGTAATCACGTCTTTTTAGGATTGCTCCTACACTCGCATCCACAAAGCCGAAGGAACAGTGCCCTAAGGAGAACTGACTTCCTCAGGATGTTTTTGAGGCCTCACCACAAAGCAGGCCATGCTAACGATTTTGTATTTGACTTTTCCATCAGGGCAGACACTATAGCATTATTGGCCAATAGTACGGAGGAGGGCATCTCAAGCTACTCATGTTCATCACTTGGATGGGGTGTTTTACTTGCCCTTGCAAAGGCACAAGGTACAAGGCACCATGGCTTACTGTACCATGCGACAGACGTGAAGAGCCAGGAATGAAATCCCATATAGTATAACCCTGGCTGGATTTGAACCCGGTGTAACGTTTTTCAGTGAGGCCCGTGTGCCAGTGTGACATTACAATAGATTGACGGAATAAGCGGCGACTTGACAATGAGCAACACACAGAGAAACAGTGAGTCTGTTTCCCAGTGTTTTCCGAACAATGGGAATCACACAGAAAAACGGCCACACTGAAAAACGTTACACCTGAGCAGATGTGATAACCACTCGGCTATCAGGGCTCCTCCAAAATATATTGTTGAGTGGATCACAAAGGCAGCTCCTGTACAAGACAGCGACATCCTTCATTCCATATCTTGCTTGCTTTTGTCCTGTCCCCTCTATCTTTCTTCCATCCAAACCATCTTTACGCCATCCTCATCATTGTCCTCTTGTGCAAGTCAAGATTGATTCAACCGAAGCAAAAACCCCGCTCAAAGTCCCCCCTCCCCCTTTGTTGGTTCTTTCCTCGATATAAAATACCCTACAGTCCTAAATACCCGTGGGGGTGTCACGAGGCTTGGTTCTGACAGAATCGCTATGTGCAAGATGGATTGGCCAATCATCCATCATTTTACAAACATTACCGTTGATGTCCTACATGAAAAGGACTGTCTGAAGTTGTAAATGATTCTGTTGTAAGGGCGTAATCTGTTATTGAGAAGGTGACAGGCCTGCCATGGTTTGGCCAATGTTTCTGGTGGTTCTTGAATAATGAAATGTGGTTGACTGAAATTTGAAGTCTGCGAAGGACTTGGATTTTGTTTGGATGTCCCTTTTGCCTTACCCTGATATTTTCAGGAACAGCATGTGCTTTGCTATACCATTCTGGAATGCAGCTCTCCTCATGTCAGGCCTAGGACAAGCAATGGCAGTCTTCTCGCAGCAGCAGCGATTCAAGGACTTGATTTGAAGTTTGACATTTGAAGTCTGTGGAAGACTCAAATTTTGTTACGGTGTCCCTTTGGCCATACCATTTGATATTTTCAGGAAGAGCATGTCCTTTGCTGTAGCGAATGCAACTCTTCTCATGGAATGCCTACCTAAGCCAAGCAATGAAAATCTTTTTGATGCAGCAACTCAAGGACTTTGATTTGGTCAGGGTGATCTTTGCCATTGATGTCATTCGGAACAACATGTGGTCACCCTATTAGAATGCAGCTCTGCTTACGGAAGGCCGATCAAAATCTTCACATTGGCAACCACTTGCAGAATCACCATGCTCTGTATGGACTCAAATATCCTATTCATGCAGTCCTCCAACTTTGGTGGAACTATAAGCGACAAATTAGCTTCTGCTTTCAGAATAATCCTCCATTGACAAAAAACCAATAAGATGTCTTAGCCTGCCCTGCTAATTCTGGGCTGGAGGATCTCTGAGGCTTACAAAACTCATGATTGCATGTGTTGTCGAAATCCTGTTGATGCTAAGTGTCAAATTGTTGTATGGATGTTGGGGTTGCATCTTGTCCGGAAAGCCATGACTTCGAGTATCATTTCAAACGATACTCAAAGTTTGGTGGAAAAGCTCTTTTGCAGACTGACTATTTCTTTCTAAGAAGTACAGTGAGGCAGTCTAGTTATTTTCTGATCTGCAAATCTTGCAGGGGAGGCTGGTGATTTGTACTTAAGATTTTCAGTCAGGTCCGAAGCCATAGCATTATTGGCCCTGGTAGTACAGAAGAAGTCATCTCAAGCTCCTCATTCTTCTTACTTGGATGGGTTGCAAAGGATCTCTACTAGAAAATGCCTGAGGAAGACCCCGGTTGGGGTCGAAAATTTGCGAAATTCGGAGACGACTTTACTTATACTTGTCTTGCAAAGGCACAAGGTTTAAGGCACCATGGATTACTGTCCCATGCGACGGCCTGAAGAACCAGGGATGATCAATCCCATGTGGCCCAGGACGGACCCGGGACCTGGCTCTAAGTTGACGTGATAACCACTAGGCTGTCAAGGCTGGTGATAATGAGGTCTCTGGTTTATTACCAAAGTTCAAAATATTCCATGGCTCATTTTTCATTCGTCAGGCATAGCCATCGATAACGTTCCATGGCTTTTGGCAAGAGTTTGAAGACGAACGTTCTTGTCATCCATCATTGTGTGTCATGAGGAGATCCATGTATCCCATTTTATGACATTGGTCCATATGGTTGTCAAGTATTATTGACGATCTGCTCCGGCTGGTTTATTTGATAGTCGAGGCCAGTGAAGAGGAGGACAGGGCGAAATTAGTTCTGATTTTCAGCTCCAAGTTCATTTCAAGTTGGATTGGTAGAAACCTTTGTCCTTTAAGTGTTCCATATTAATAGAGACCTTTTTGTCCTTTGAGTGTTCAAAACACTCAAAGGACAAAAAGATTTTTGAGTGTTTTGTCCTTTGAGTGTTCCTTTTTGTCCTTTGAGTGTTCCATATTAATAGAAACCTTTTTATGCCCCCGCTGCAACGCAGTCGGGGGCATTATGTCGTCACCCGTTACGTCCGTCGTCGTCGTCCGTCGTCGTCGTCCGTCGTCCGTTTATTGTTTCCGTTCATTTAAAAGAGAACTGTTCGTCCGATCAAATTGATTTTTGGTATGCATGTTGGGGGTGACTAGAGGAAGGTTCCTTTCGAAAATGGCCGCGCTCCGATTTCCAATATGGCTACCAGAGCCGCCATCTAGAAATTGGTTTCCGTCGATTTCAGGGAAAACTGTTTCTCCGATCAAATTGATTTTTGGTATGCATGTTGGGGGTGACTAGAGGAAGGTTCCTTTCGAAAATGGCCGCGCTCCGATTTCCAATATGGCTACCAGAGCCGCCATCTAGAAATTGGTTTCCGTCGATTTCAGGGAAAACTGTTTCTCCGATCAAATTGATTTTTGGTATGCATGTTGGGGGTGACTAGAGGAAGGTTCCTTTCGAAAATGGCCGCGCTCCGATTTCCAATATGGCTACCAGAGCCGCCATCTAGAAATTGGTTTCCGTCGATTTCAGGGAAAACTGTTTCTCCGATCAAATTGATTTTTGGTATGCATGTTGGGGGTGACTAGAGGAAGGTTCCTTTCGAAAATGGCCGCGCTCCGATTTCCAATATGGCTACCAGAGCCGCCATCTTGAAATTGGTTTCCGTCGATTTCAGGAAGAACTGTTTGTTCCATCAAATTGATTTTCGGTATGCATGTTGGGGGTGACTAGAGGAAGGTTCCTTTCGAAAACGGCCGTGCTGCGATTTACAATATGGCCACAAGAACCACCATCTTGAAATCAGATTCCGTCAATTTCAGGGCCGCGTTTGTCTGATCCTATTGACTTTTTGTATGTATGTTGAGGACGACTCAAGTAAGGTTCCTTATGAAAATGGCTGCATTTCAATTTACAATATGGCCGCCAGAGCTGGCATCTTGAAATCAGATTCCGTCAATTTCAGGAATGTAGCCTACTGTTTGTCCGGTGATATGGGTTTTTGGTATGCATGTTCCCTGATATCGACGGAATCTGATTTCAACATAACTTGACTGGAGGTTCGCCCAACTCAACATACACGCGGGGGCATATGCCACGCTTTGCGTTGCTCTTGTTGTCCTTTGAGTGTGTTCCTTATAAATCATTTTGAGAGGAATGAAGCAATAATCGCCCACTCAATACCCATTTGAAAAATAATGCCCACTGTATAGGGTCAAATTTTCTGAATGTGCTTGATAAGGCTTCCGTATGGGTCTATCCATCTATGCCATATTGGCCCTGATTGGGAATTTCCAAAAATCGTATGATAAATTTGACTGTGTACAGCAGGCATAGGCCTAGTTGTAGATATGGGGAGGGGATTCAGTATGGGCCCTGATGTCTTCTGGGAAGGTTGGAAGCTGTTTCAGCCCTGCTAAATTTTATCTTACCAAAGTTATCTGGATGACTCATTGAGACAGCTATCATACTTTGTATTTGTATTTTGTATTTCATTTTTCCGTCAGGGCCGACGCTATAGCATTATTGGCCCTGATAAGTACGGAGGAGGCCATCACAAGCTACTCAAGCTATCATACTGGTGTCCTAGCGTTCATGATTACGACTTCAATCTTTTCATCAGCAATCCCACAACAGCACCGACATGACGATCTTGAAAATCTATTCGCGTATCCTACTTGCCGATTCTTTGCTTGTTGTTAAATCAATCTCACTTCAGATCTCTCGGACTCCCAATGCAATCACTTCACTCGATTTGTAGTTTACCAGAACTAATAGACTGAGTCCAGAGAATTCTTGTAAAGGCCACATCAAAAAGTCGACATGCTGTCTTCTTTGGACATATTTATCCCAATCTTACTTGAAATCGGCACAAGTCCCCTCCGATTTCCCAGAGCAATCACTTTTATAGATGTATAGTCACTGGAACTAATACACGGATTCCCCAGAGTAAGTCCAGCGAATCAGTGGCCGTCGGTCAAAAGAATTGGCAGAAATGAATCGATTCAGGGATATGTCGTGTAAGGATGGAGTTTGAGGCTGTTTTTACTTTGAGATGGATGTTGTCTGGGTATTGGAGTATTTTAGAATGGACCATATGGTGCACATAATCGTGCAGCCCTCGAGTATTGTCAGAACCAGCAAGATTGGAGTGACTTGACTTGCAGTAGAAAAACAGTGACTTTTAACTCAGTTGGCACTTAAAAGGACAAAAACACAAATTATTCGTAATTTCCTCCTCAGAAGATTAGATTTCTAATGGCAACAGCGATGTCTTCCACTGTCATGTGAGAAGGGCCATGGCCGGAAGGACATTTACTGGATCTTTTTCTATGTTATCATCATCATCAGCATTACACAGCATCATAACCCTGTTATGTTTTTGCTGGATGTATATGGAGTTCACGACTGACTACAGTCCACCTGCCCTGGCATAGGCACTCAGGTAGGCCTACAAGGGACCACAGCTTTTAGTCCCATCCAACGGACCCTCAGTATTTCACACTTGCTTATGATGCCTTTCCCCGAAGTCGAATTCGTGTTGACTGTTGCACAGTTTGAAGTTTGGTAGTCAAGCACGCAAACACTGACCACCGGGCTTATCACTTTCTTATGATTTCTCCCTTTCTCATTGCAGGAAAGCAATGTACTTCCATTTCATCCGACTACAATATATAATGTGTTGAATTCAGCTGTTTCCATGGTTCTGTCTGACTGTAGTTGCTGAGTAGTTGATTTATCTCTGTTCTGCTAGACTGCAGTGCCATAGACTGTCGTGGTGTCATTCTTTGGAACTAGGGTCACTCTCATAAATCGTTCATTGATGTTGAATGGTGTGAGTAAAGTATGTTTGATGCTTGAAGTGTTTGTTGAAAAGTAAAGCGGAAAAACTTGTACACATACACCTACATCGTAATGTACATTAAGAAGCCCAAACGACATTGTTTTGTATGCAAGTCAGAATCAACCTTCGTTCCTCTTTTCTTTAACACATGAAAAAAAGAGCCACTGATGTATGCCTGTCACAAGAACTGTGTCTTTGTCTTCAAGTCTTTGTGGCAGGACGCATGCAGTGACTAGGACAGCTTGTGGCGATTAATCAGGGGAAAGGAATCTTTGAGCAGTGTTGCTTGGCTGGCGGCAGTCATCTGTTTTGGACCAAGTGATTATCCAGCCAATGATGGCAAGGCCTGTGTCAGTGCGAGCTATTATGTGCCCAAGCCACAACAAGAAGAAGCCATGACACCCAGAAACAAACACAAGAAGCCCACAATACTCAGAAACAAAGGAACATCAGAAGCCCACAATACCCAGAAACAAACATCAGAAGCTCACAATACCCAGAAACAAACACCAAAAGCCCACAATACCCAGAAACAAACACAAGAAGCCCACAACACCCAGAAAGAGACACAAGAAACTGACAGTATCCAGAAACAAACATGAGAAGTCCACAATACCATACCCAGAAACAACACAAGAAGCACACAATACCCAGGAACAAACATCAGAAGCCCACAATACCCAGAAACAAACATGAGAAGTCCACAATACCATACCCAGAAACAACACAAGAAGNTACCCAGAAACAAACATCAGAAGTCCACAATACCATACCCAGAAACAACACAAGAAGCACACAATACCCAGGAACAAACATCAGAAGCCCACAATACCCAGAAACAAACATCAGAAGCCCACAATACCCAGGAACAAACACAAGAAGCCAACAATACCCAGGAACAAACACAAGAAGCCCACAACACCCAGAAACAGACACAAGAAATTGACAGTATCCAGAAACAAATGTGTGTTCCTAGTTGTTTATTGATTCGGTAATCACTTGACCTTTGAAAATAGCAGAGCAATTTGCAAATTCTGTTCCAAACATCAAATGCATCATGTTTTCTTCTCTTTCCCCTTCACGGTATATTTCTGTTCAACCAATAATCTACAATGAATCCGTCATCGAACGCAGCGGCCCACGATCGATCAAGAAATAAGCCTGTCACATGAAATTATGCATTCTCTTTTTTCCATCAGATAATGGCCAGGATCATCATTCATTATGTATGTAATCCTGCCAATTAGTGCTGTTGGGAAACAAGACGCAGATGCTACGGCTAAACGAAACCATTTGACTTTCAAGATACATTCCCGTCGGCAAATTTCGACTCTAGCGGGACTTTCCATGTTAGAGATTAAGTGAGCTGTAGTAGCTTGCAGTGTATGAATTTGGGAAGATGATGGTTGTGCACATGGAATGTATGTTTAAATGGGTTTCGCCTTGTCCTCTCAGTGCGTTTGCTGAAATTTTAGCTCTGTGGATGAGTTTTGCTAGCGGGGATCTTTCTTGTGCCTGTCTTGCAATTCTTTTTGGTACGATGAGTAGGCTTAAAGGAGCACGGTATTGGATCTCAAATGCGTTCTTTGACTGCCGACGTAGAGGGGGCCACCTAGTGGCAGTAAGACGAACTACAAAAATGCATTACAAAATGTACGTAGTAAATCGGGTCAATTCGCCGACAACGTAGTTAGTCCCTGGGATGGAGAGTGGCGCGGTGGTGCCGGCTGTCGAGAAAAAGTGGCAATACCATGCTCCTTTAATGCATTTTCAATACAATCTTCCCACCAGAATGACTATGGGTGAATTTCCTGGATACAGAATAGCACAAAATTGACACACAAAATGATATAAAACAAGAAGTCAATCTCCAGAATTCACGAATTTTCGACCCCAACCGGGGTCTTTTTCAAGTGGAACTTTACAATCTGAAACTCTAGAAAAGACTGAGCTGAAACCCGAATGCAGGACTACATAACCTGTGTAGACAGGACAAACAAGCAATTAAGGAAAGACTAGCGACCAAGCCCCACGGGTGGCCGCTGGACAATTAAGGAGAAACTAATTTAGCTGAAAGAAAAGGATTGAATAACTGCAGGGCTGCCCAGCCTGACCAGAGTTTAGGCAACTGGCGCAGAGCTTCATTTGGCTGAAAGAAAGTTTATAAATTAATAAAAATGACATGTGTAATACATAACAAGCAACCAAGCGAAAAGATGCACAAAGGTCAACACAAAGTAAAGGAATATAAAGGAAGTCAACTCCCAGATTTGTAGGAAAAGACAGAATGGATAATGCAAATCACTGAGCAATGAGAGAAATAAGGCGAGGAGGATTAGAGCAAATAAGGGGGAAAAGGGGAGGAAAAAACAAAACCTAGACCCTGCAGCTGCTCCTGCAGTCATACAGGGCAAGGTAAAAAACCAAGGGGGGAAAGGGGAGGAAAAACCAAAACCTATACCCTGCAGGTGAATTTCCTGGAATTTCCAAGGTGATGATCCAAGATACATGTAGCTGCCAGCAAAACTGCACTGTCTGAAAGAAATCTCCATTTAACCACATTTCGCCATACCATTATGGGGTTAGAAATAAGTATGTAACTGTCGGAGGGCATAGGGCCTCGTAGCAAAACATTGCTTTCCAGGTTTCTGTCACTAATGCATTTTCAAGAAAAGTTTTTAGCAAAACACCAGATGAAGGGTGTGCTTGCTAACCTGCTAGCGGATAGCTGTGGGCCTGAGGGCAACATTTTCTTCTAGCCACTCAAGAACTCTACCATGTTTTCATCATTGCTAAATCCTCATCACAAAAAGTACATAATGGAAGTGGCTGATTTTTAGCCCGCTTGGCCTAAAGGCCCCCAGGGCTTATGCTGTGGTTGGGATTTGTTGAGTAGTTCATAGTCAATGCATTTTCATGGAATTTTGGCATGGGCTTGTTTGGGGTTCAAATATAGCCGCCGAAGCAGCCGTGGTGCCTTGTACCTTGAGCCTTTGCAAGGGCAAGTAAAATACCCAATCCAAGTGAGGAACATGTGTAATGAATAAGGCGAGAAGGAGCCGATTTCCGACTTTTGACGTATTTATTGCCAACGCGGCCGTACCATTGAGTAACTCAGCAGCAACTGCTTCGAACAGGGACGTCACGTCATAACGGAGCTCGCCTATTGACGTCATGACGTGACATTCTATGTCACCAGGGCGACTGGTGGGAAATCCAAACCAGTGACCAGGCTTGACAGCCGGCCACTGCACATGAGTAGCTTGAGATGGCCTTTTTCGTACTTCACGGCCAATAATGCTATGGCTTCGGCCCTGACGGAAACGTATGATACAGATACAAAATGCAAGCAGGCGCGTGTCCGGGGTTGGGGTGGGTCCGGACCCCCTGCTCGTGCAGACCATAGAATTTTTTACATAAATAAAAGGGAGAGAGGCAAGTAGATGTTGGCTGAAATGGTGGGAAATGGTGTCTTCGGTGTGCAGATTTTACAAAATTTCCAACACGGGGGGGGACACCCTCCTCCCGTTCCCGCTCGCACTTTCCTAGACCACCTCCTCAAAATCCTGACACACACTGGGCAAGTGTGGCCTGGCGATTGTCCTTGTCATTCGATCTTCACACATTGAGTGTCCACTGACGTCTCTAAGGTGGCTTCTAATCACATCATGTCTGCCGTTCCCCTCCAATGCTCCAACAAGAAATCCTATCAAGTCGTACATATCAAAGAAATGTAAGATTCTCTGAGTGACAAAGGCGACAATATTGGATTCCTGGGTCACATTAGGCCACTTTTCGCTTCACTGGGGCATCATCCGTGATGTCCAACTGGACTGTATGGGGAATATTCATTGGTGAATTTTGCATTGGTGTGGTTATAGTCAAGGATTTGGGATCATGGATCTTACAAACCGAGACGATCAAAAGTACTGACGTTGGACATTTCTGAAAATCTGCCGATGATTTTGATGGCAATGGTACTTGGTCATCCATGCATGACCCTAGGCTTGTGACGAATGTACCAAAAGAAAGCTTGTAGCTCCTACTTTCTGCTAATACATGGCTTTTCCATGAAATATATAGACCATGTGCACGTGACGTCATCATTGACGTCATAATTCGCACGTCAGCCATTTTGGACGGCATCCGACGCTATGAATGCGTTGGACGTGCCGTCCAAAATGGAGGCATCACATCGTCGCGGTGACGTCATAATCGTCGCTGCACGTCCTCTATACTTTGGGAATAATAGGGCATGAAATAATAACAGGTTTCTAAGGTGAAAGACATAGCTTCCTACCGGACTTGAACCCACGGACCCTCGCATAAAGCATCAATCGCAAGCACTCAGGGGCAGCACGCCTTAACCACTAGGCCAAATCCCCAGGCCTGGGTTTTGTATTTTGAGGTCCACCCTTTAGTTCACACGGCAACCTTGCTCAAAGCATGCATGACATCTTCTATATTCTATCTTACAGTTGCACCCTCATCCAGAAGATTCATGGGTTAGGCATAAGGCATCAATCACCAGCACTCGGGGGCAGCACGCCTTAACCACTAGGCCAAATCCCCAGGCCTGGGTTTTGTATTTTGAGGTCCACCCTGTAGTTCACACGGCAGCCTTGCTCAAAACAAGCATGCATGACATCTTCTATCTTACAGTTGCACCCTCATCCAGAAGATTCATGGGTTAGGCAACAGGAATCCCGGCTTACCCATGACTCTCATAATTCGGCAACTATCCTATAAATAGGGCAGTTAGCGAGCAATATATTGCATGAGAAAATTGTATCACTCCCTGTTGGAACATTTTGGCTAATAATTCTAATATCGAATACTGCTGTCTTGTATCATAAAGGGTAATGGTGAACTGCGGGTTATTGGCTGTGCATTTCGTGGACACGCAACCAAATAGTCCGAAGTATTCTACAGTTTCCTTGTCATTGATCAAGTGGATGGAAACCACAATGGGGAGTCTGATATTATTGGCTGTGTGCAGCTGATGATATCATTGGCTGGTATTATTGGCTGCAGATGCACAGTTCCGCTGGTTTGTTGGTTGATAGGCCTGCACTGTGCAGGTGGTATTGTTGTCAATGCACTGTGCAGCTGGTGTTGTTGGCTGATGCACCTTTCAGCTGGAACCCTAAATACAGACAACTGATTTACGGTATAATTTGGCTGTTTTGCAGTAGGTACACGTATCATTGGCTGCAGAAGTACAGTTCTGCTGGTTTGTTGGTACACTGTGCAGGTGGTATTGTTCGCTGGTATCATTGGCTGCTTATGCACAGTTCCGCTGGTTTGTTGTTTGATACTCTGTGCAGGTGTTATTGTTGTCCATGCACTGTGCAGCTGGTGTTGTTGGCTGATGCACCTTTCAGCTGGAACCCTAAATACAGACAACTGATTTACGGTATAATTTGGCTGTTTTGCAGTAGGTACACGTATCATTGGCTGCAGAAGTACAGTTCTGCTGGTTTGTTGGTACACTGTGCAGGTGGTATTGTTCGTGGCTGATGCGCTGTGCAGCTGGTATTGTTGTCCATGCACTCTGCAGCTGGAGTTCTTGGCTGATGCACTCTGCAGCAGCTGGTATTATAGGCTGATGCACTGCATGGAGCAGCTATCGGTGGTATTCCAATAAAACACGACTTTTTGAATGTCACATGTTTCATGTTTCATCTGATAAGCTAAGTTGGTCAAGGTTCAGCTTGAAAAATGGCCACTCCGTCTTTCTTTGGAAATAAACAAGTTTGATGAATGTAAGATGTTGTTTTGCAAAGTAATGATGTGGCCATTTTGGAGAAATTTGCACGCTTTGGAGAGGAGATTAAATGAAAGGGATCATAATAACTAGAGATAATTGCTCCTTGGGATTAGATAAAATGGGTTCTGTCGTGGACGGAATGATGTGTATGACATAAGAAATTAGAGTTAGGATATGTTTGGCGTCTGTTTGGTCATGATCTGCTCTTTTGTGGATTGTTTTGCGGCTGTTTTGGGATATTGCAGGGCCATAAAAAATTGGAGCTGTGCATGCACATGGTTGTAAATCTGGTTCAGCATTTGGCCTTCCAATGATACATGTAGAAGGCATTATGTCCACAAGGGATCAGGGGGAGCATGACCAATTGAGGTAATGGCTGTTTTGCTGTTGCTTCAATCAACCACCACCCCAGCTGTTCTGCCTTTTACCATTGCATTGGTAAATATCACGAAGTCAACTTCCAGGACTTAGCAAATTTTCGACCCCAACCGGGGTCTTCTTCAGGCTGGCACTTTTCCACACTAGATTTCAGAATTCCACACTAGAATTTACACACTAGATTCCAGTCTTTTCTGAAATCTAGTGTGGAAAAGTGCCAGCCTGAAGAAGACCACGGTTTGGGTCGAAAATTTGCTAAGTCCTGGAAGTTGACTTCGTGATATTTACCACTTTGTGTGTCAATTTTTGTGCTTTCTTCTTTGGTTACCATTGCATTGGAAGACAATTCAGCATTTATCTCAAGTAGCAGTTTCATTCATGGCACGGTACGACTCAAGAATCCAATCTTTACCCTACAAGGTGAAATGCAGAGGAAAATGAAGATGAATAGAAGACTGATGAACTAGCTTGCATGTCACCTGTCTCTGTTTGCCAAACTCTCTTCATGAAAAAAATTCCGTCGAGAGTTCTAGTGGCTGAAAAAAGCTTAGACGGAAACTTGTGCCAGTGGTCCTTTCCGACCTGCCATCCGGGATCCCAGACAGTTCAACAATGCAGCGCCAAAAAGCTTTTTTCTCCCGATTCCCTTGGCTCTTTCAATCACCTCAAGCAACGATCTCTCAATAAGCGTTTAATTGAGAAAGACTAAGACGGGAATCTTCTGAGCCATTTCTATCATCATGAGGAAAGGTTGGTGCCATTAAGGCAAGCTGTCTGCATCACTTGCGGCTTAGGGGGTTTATGGTAATGATCATACAGCCTAAGGTGTATCAGTCATGCCTTGACTTTAGTGGACCTGGTGCGGTTTTCGTGATTGGGGGCCTAAAACTCCATCCACAGTCCTGGGCCATATCGGTAATTCACTCACATCGTCATGAAGATGAACAGGAAGTTCAGCTCTACTTAGTTTTTTTGGACCAAGCTTCCCGAATGTTAACCACCAGAATTTTCGGGCTGTCATTTTATCCCACAATGCACTTCCTTCAAAAGCTTTAAATCTGTGCAGTGGTAACCTCTTTTTAAGAACATCTTTGGGACTGGGAGTTGTTTTCCTCAATTGAGAGGTGTCCCATTTATTGAAGTGGTCAAAATGAATAGAAATTACCAACTTGGGTGAGAACTTTGCTGTCCTCAATCGAGAGGCGTCCTCTGCTAGAGGTGTCCGCTAAGGGAGGTTCTGCTGTATTTACATTTTAAACAAGTTCAGTCCCGCGCTGTCAGAACACCTCCGTTCCATATTTGACATGTTCTTCCGCGAATAAACTGAAGTAGCGTACGCCAATATCTTCAGTACAATAGTGAAAAATTATGTCATTTTGTCGTTTTTAACTGTCAGACATTCACACTCTGGCATAGAAAACTAAGTTTGATTTTAGCTTGAAAGTTTTGTCAGATATGAATTTTGTTGGGAAGATATTCGAGTTATGCCGATGAAGTTCATGAGTGGAATACTGATCATTGGAAAAGTGACTAGAATATGCAATGATTTACTTAGGCAGTCCCAGAATGGTTACTGGTCGGCTTTTTAGAACATTTTGCTTCCATGGGATTCGAAGTGCATGGGAGGTCGACAACCGCACGTATTAATTAATTTCTGACTGCATGCAGCAGATTTATACTCTAAATCAACGGTTAGTGATAAAACCCGGAACGAAACGAAACGAAATGAAATCATAGAAATGGACATGATTTGCGTCAATTTATTTTCAATTTATTGTCTTATTGTTTGTAATACCGATATTTAAGTGGTTAACGGAGAATCTGCTCCGACATTGACGCTTGCTTTATGTACCAACCGAATGAGTGAAGAAAACGCAGAATAAAAACTGGCGGTAACTTGAGGAACACCGAAGGGAATTTCGTACATGATAATTCCAATTGATTTTAAAATAATAATTCAATTTGATTTTGTGTGGTATGTCGAAAAAATGTCAATTTCAAGGCGGACGCATACATGTACGTGTGCAACATAATGACACTTAATTAGGCCTACGTTAATTCTCAAATTCCTTGGGAGTCCCATTTCGATGATTTCATTTCGTTTCGTTTTCATTATGCCCCCGACTTCCGAAAAAGTCGGGGGCATTATGTCGTGGCGCGTGCGTCGGTGTCGGTGTCGTCGTCGGTGTCGGTGTCGGTGTCGTCGTCGGTGTCGTCGTCGGTGTCGGTGTCCGTTAACATTTGGTTTCCGTCAATTAGCTTGAGAACGCTTTGACCGATCAACCTGAATTTTTTTGTGAGGGTTGGTCTCTATGAGGGGACGGTTCCTTTCGATGACCAGCTCCGCCGCCCATCCAAGATGGCGGCTATGGTGGCCATCTTGAAATCGAGTTTCCGTTGATTAACTTGAGAACGCTTTGCACAATCAACCTGAATTTTTTGTTGAGGGTTTGCATCTATGAGGGGAAGGTTCCTTTCGATGACCAGCTCTGCCGCCCATCCAAGATGGCGGCTATGGTGGCCATCTTGAAATCGAGTTTCCGTCAATTAAGTTCAGATTCCTTCGCCCATAAACAACATACCAGTCGGGGGCATATGCCACGCTCTGCGTTGCTCTTGTTTCATTTCCTCTTTCTCCTTGAGTTGTGTGCTGCCTCATCTCTTGGCACAACTTGCAGACATCTTTATGTGCTGCCAGCATTAGGATTGCCGTCAGTGAGATGATCTCTTTCTCCTTGAGTTGTGTGCTACCTCATCTCTTTTATGTCCATAGCACGGCTTCCAGACACAATTTCCAATCTTTGCGTGCTGCCAGCGTTAGGAGTGCCTGTCAGTGAAATGCTGTCCTGTTTCTCCTTGAGTTCCCCAGAATGGTTTCTGGAGAGACTGGAGTAATGACATGTAGTACCTTTGACGCTGTGCTGCAGTAATGAAGTAGGTATATCAAAGCTTCACTTTACCATTATCATTTATTACAATCATTAAAGATGATGTATTTAACCACCCGTATCATGACACTACTACGCCACTCAAATCACGTAATTGCTACTGTGGTGATTCGCCGCTGGCGGTTGATTAAGGCCCGTCACGTACTATGGTTTAGTTGTTGCTGGTTTCATAAGACAACGGCTTAACAGAATGGGTGTCATATCGCTTGCGGCATATTGCCGAGGGTAGGCTTCTTAGGGTCAGATTGACGCACAAATAGGAGAATTTATGATGTGCCACTTTCATGGCCGTGAATGATGGTGGAGAATATTGGCTATGCAGTCCAAATTATACCGTAAATCAGTTGTCTGTATTTAGGGTATTGGTAAAAGATTCCCATGAAGAAGACAGATGGTTGTTGGCCGCTCTGGTTAAAATAAAACGTTCGATGGTATATGGGGAGTGCAGTGGTGGAGTGGTGGAGCATCTGGCTGGTGTCATAAAAGCCCCATTTATACAGCTGAATTTTCAGCGTGTTCGGTCCGACACGAGCATGGTTGGGTACAATTTTGTCAAAGTAATGAAGAGGTCGAGTTGGCTTGTCCCAGTACCAAATGGCAGTGTAAATGGGGTTGTCCTGCTTGAATTTCAAAACGGGCTTGGTCCGGGTCGAGCTCGGTACATTTCAACCAGGCTAGTGTAGGGATAAAGAAAGAAGCCATAGAAGTTGATTCTAAGTTGAGTGACCACTTTGTATTTTCAACTGCTAGGATTCAGTGAAGCACTAAATGAGCAAGATGCTCTTTGAGTTTCCCAGAAAAGTCACTAGTGAGACTGCATTGATAAGATGAAGCACCTTTGCCATTAGATTGTTTATTTCAAAGAGCTTTTCCCACTACCATGGCTTCATCTGGTCTTCAGGCCACAGCAGAGTGGCAAAAACTCGTTGAGATCAAACATATCCCAAAAGGACTTTAATTACACCTTTGACATTGTGCTATGTGATTGTGAAGGGTGCTCTATACACCTTTCCAGAAATTCAGCGGTATCCCCTCTCCACGTCATCAAAAGAATTAAAAAAATCGATGTTCATCTTTCCTTTTGTATGGCAATGCCAGGGGCTAAAGATTCCCCCATAGACGTCAACACTGAGCGCCGTATTTCTGAAAGGGTGTATTAAGGAAACTCACATCACTGATGCCTGTCACCGCTAAGGTTCCAGGTTCAGTTCCAGTCACCAGACCCATTCTTCATGTGATAGGTTACACTCAATAATTCAATGGTATCGGCCTCTGCTCCGAAGCTGTCACCCTCAACCACCGAAACACTTGGTGCCAAAGTCCGTTTCTGAACACTAGATGTCACTACCAGTTGTTGACGAACGCGCTCGATCAACCAGCCAATGAGCGATCAGCCAATAATAAAATGTTTCAGGTTTCCCACTAGTTGCGTGAAATACTGGTCGCTGATTGGTTGATGACAGTTTGCGCCATCTAGCGTTCAGAAACATGATTAGGCCCCATCTGTGCCAGTGGTTGAGAGCGTATAACTGGTATAAAGCTCGAGGCCACTGGGGACGAGTGTAGTGATAGGTGAGAGATGAGGCAGCACACACAGGTTCTTTCCTGCTGTCCATTTTATTCGCCAATATGTCTCTAAAGAGCCAATCTTGCCGTATTTGGCACTTGGCCTTCAACTCAATATTCCTACACCCATTGGCAGAATCCTTACAACAGGCTTAAGCTGTCAACATCAACATGCTCCCAGCAAAACATCAACAAGCACAAATAAAATTGCACATAGAAACAAGTGCATTTGAGGAGAAGATCAATGAACCAGAACATCAGAGAATGCCGCTAGCCTTTCTTCCATGCCTGATAGAGTAGCGAACCATTTTTCAAACTAATCGATGGCAATTTAATACCGTCGAATGCTGCTCTTTAGTAAAATTAAGTAGAGTCAATTCAGATTTAACCCTTGTAGATGCAGATGGGTTGCAAAAAAAATATTCTCAAATCTTGTCCGTGAGTGCCTCACACATGGAGGAGCATATTCTGAAGACACTGTGAAAGCATTTAAAGGGCCTCTAGAGGCAGCTCGCTATTAGGCTACTAACAGTACTGCGGCTCTACAACAGATGGTGCTAGTGACCATGAACTCATGAATTGTGAATTAAAGGTTGACAGTGATGAAATTTTACTTAAAAAATGATGCCCAAGTTGGATCCTCATGCCACCAATTCTGTGTTAGTAATCATATCAATATGCACTAAAAAGCTGCCTCTACTGTAGAGGCCCTTTAAAGAGGGAGTTCTGGTCATGGCATCTGAAATTTCATCAGTAACCCTTCCCATGTGAATCTGCCTGCTTCGTTTTACTGTTGTCCTATCAGCAGGCACTCTAAGGCTAAGAATCCATTTACGCAATTTTCTTGCCGCAGACGCTCGAAAGCATTGTTTGTTTCCGCCGCGTTGGTCCTGGACAAAGGATGCGACATCGCGCGGCACGAAAATCGCGTGAATGGATTCTTAGCCTAATGATGCCAGCTGATGCATACTGACCACACCACCTCTCGGCCCACAAACCAGTCAAGAGCTGAAACCCATCAGACTGGAGTCAGAGAATGAAGTGGAAATATTTCCATGTTAGCAGGAAATTGCGAAGTAGCAACGTACAAGCACACTTGTTTGTATAATAATGTACAACTGTACTCGTAAAGTAAGGATGACGCTCCCACCTCGTTGCGTGACACACCATGGTAACCCAGCTCATCAAATTGGCTCAGATTTCTCCAAGCCACGGAGAGCACCTCGTTAACTCAAATCAACATTAATCAGTCATAAAATGACCGCTTAATTACTCAATGATTACCTGGACAAGGTTTTATGTATCCTGAAGATAATTCTCCAAGAAATCAAACTGAATTACGCACGTTGGCGTCAAATATTAATTTTTAGTACGAGGCGATGTCGTGACGATAATTTGATTAAGGGAAATGGGATCCACCATGTATTGTGTTCTGGGACGACACGGCCTTCGATGGTAACGATTCTGCTGTTGTGTATTGTGTCGCTTGCAGCGCTCTGAGTCCCTTGCGACTTGAATAATTCTGTCAGATGATGACGTACAAACCTGATACACAAGTTTCACCCAAGGTTACAAAGCCTGACAGCACATTCACCGCACATGGAGTTCTTCAGTGAAACTGGCACCCTTGTCTGTGGCTAGCCCATAGACAAATCCCAAATTCCCAGATCTGCGCACTTCCGCTGAAATGGCAAACAGAACCTCGACCTGAAACCAGCTGACTTGACGCAATCCATGATTCAGCAAGGGTCAAGTCTGACGCAACGTCATCGAACTAACTGTCGTCACATGGTCGTGGGGTTCTCTGCGTCACGTCATTCAGTGTCAGCTGGTTTCAGACCGAGGTTCTGTTTGCCATTTCGGCGGAAGTGCGCAGATCTTTCTCGTTTTCGTCAATTTGGGATTTGTCTATTGCATGTGACATATCCTTGTAGGCCTACATCAAAAGCAAAGAAGGCAAATTCATGGAAATCAAATTTCATTGTTTTACGCCATTAATTCATGCAATTTCCAATTAAAACCAGCATTATTCTCACCCTCAGCTAAATATACTAAGAGCACAGTAACTTCAACAATGATCCATGCCAACAGTTTCCTCCAAAGGGGCTAATAACGCTGGTAAGTGTAAGACATGGCCAAGAAGTCATAATGTGGAAAAATACATGACGAGTAACATCATCAAGTCGCCGTTAGAAGTCCCCAGACGGCCATGAAAATGATAGAGAAGAGACTACCACCATTGGAAGTGATAGCCAATTTGGCGGTACTGCTCAGCTGCTGTCTAGGGCGGTATAAAAAATATGAAACCGCCAATAAATGTCGGAAAGTTTTTGTAAATGTCCTCATGGTCAAACGAGGAAGTTGACTTCAATTAACCTGCAGTACGATAATGCTATACTGAGGGCATGAACTACATTATTTTACGCCCACTGGCTAAGGGATTTTGATATACTGGTATTTTCTTTAGTACCAGGTATTTCATGCCCGGTATTTTCTTTAGCATATTGTTTACAAAAAAGAACACTTCATGTGGATTTCAGAGCTCATGTTTGGAAATTTTGTGAAAATGAATTTCAAGTGAACTTCTGTTTTTTCAGGAATTCTTGAAAATTGTTATTAACCCCATCCAAGAACAAGAAAAGTGGCCCCGTTTTCAAAGTCATGACTCAAAATTCAATTACACGACTACAAAATGTTATCGTTTTTTTATTCCCTGCATGTGAAGTCTAGTCAGAAACCAAGTTAAATTTCTCTTCAAATTTTGAAGTTTTCTCTTTCATTACACTAGTAGTTCAACTAGGTTGCATCATGGTCCCAACCTTATCTATTTTATCATTGGTGACTGAAATTAAAGTAGTGAATACATGTAGCTCTTTTATTTAGAGGATTCATCTGAGAGCTTAAAAAGAAGATTAAATTGGGGAAACCAAAGTGACCAGACATGAGCATTGAGTTAAACCATCTCTAAGAAATATCATGGTGGATGTACTATTGTTACAAGAACTCCATGGTTCCAGTCTCATCTGTTAATGTCAGTCGAAATAAAAACTTGCGCCCCAGAAGAATATCACGATAAATGCTTCTATACTGTGCAGTCAAGATGCACATGGGAATTTTTCAATCGCAGATTGGTTGTTTTGCGTTAGATGTATGTATATGTGTTTTCCTATGGTTAGTTGTACATTGGCATCCCCTGTTCTTTTGCATTGGCATCTCCTGTTCTTTTACATTGGCATCTCCTGTTCTTTGACATTGGCATCTCTTGTTCTTTCGCATTGGCATCTCCTGTTCTTTTACATTGGCATCTCCTGTTCTTTTACATTGGCATCTCCTGTTCTTCATTGGCATCCCATATTCTTCATTGACATCTCCTCTTCTTCATTGACATCTCCTGTTCTTTCACATTGGCATCTCCTGTTGTTTTACATTGGCATATATCCTGTTCTTTCATATGTTGCACTGTTGGTGCTCGTCAGCTTCTCAAAGCAAGCCACAGCCACTGTTGATCATGGCCAAGCGACCATCTCCAACAGAGGCAGACTCTTGTCACAGTAGATCATCATTGGTTGTCAGTTGACCCAACTCTTACTACCACTGTCCAAAACTCTCGTAAATCTGCTGCAACATTCTTCTAGTTGTCTCATAAAGCTTAGCCCTTTCCAGCACTGTGGCAAGCGCCTGCTTTTGCTGGACATGGAGCAGCAGGGGAGGAGCCATGATTTCTGGGAAAGGGAGTACAGGGGTCTGGGTGCCTCCCAGAAAGTTTTCAAAAATGGGATGCCGAATATGCATTTTCCAGGCATCTGTTCTGAGGTACAAAAAACCATCAGTGTGCACCCCCTAAATCCGCCACTGAGCAGGTCTTATATTCTAACGATTGTGTCATCTTCTCTTTAGAAGTTGGTTGCAGAAAATTGTAATCCAGGCAACCAAAAAACTGATGCTTCACAAAGATGGATATATTAATCCATTTCAGCATTGATGTTACAAGAGGAACATTCCTTTGAATTCACAATGATTTAAGGTAATAGAAGAGGATGCTGCTTTGATTCAGGATTAAACTACATGTAATAGCATACAGCTAAGCATAAATGCATCAGAATACCATGACTGCTATCACCAGATCTGAGGTTGAGGAATCATGGTGGGGCAAACATGCCAATTTATTCCATCTCCTGATCAGACCAGATTCATCGGTTTACCATGATTTGCCTATAATCAATTGACACATTGTACGGCCTGCTTATTTTTCATTTGTCCAACATGGTTCCAACGGCGTATGAGTAAATTAGATAAATGATATGTGATTTGCTTCTATATTAGATGGTGATGAATTGGGGGTAATTTTGATTATTTTCTGACGAACGCGGGTCTGTTGGATGAGGTTATCATGAGGGTTGTCAGCTTGTCTTGTATGTACACCGGGACCTCTCTTTATGGACACTTCACCCTGGACAGAACTCTGTTCTGGGAAATGAAAATGCTTGTTCTTTGTGATGAAGTCAACGCCATTACCATAGACAATGGTCAGCGATGTCTTGGAGCTGTTTACAGTTCCCTTGCAGTTATCCAATATTGCTCAATGACGGTTACCACGGTTTTTGCGGTCTCATGCGATGGAGGTGAAGAGCCAGGGGTGATTAATCCCATATTGCTGTGGCTGGGTTGGAACCCAGGACCTGCAGCTTACTAAGCGGACTTGATAACCGCTAGGCTATCAGGACTCATTTTGATTATTAATCTAAACCCACCTTTAGAAATAGAGATACTAGCAGGGGCATAGCTAGCGGGGGGAGGGGGGCAGGTGCATTAGCCCTCCCAGAGCAAAAAGTGACAAAACAAATTTTTGCTCTAAAATGTTATTTCCCCTCTTCGAGCCAAGTTATTGTAGTGTCAGCTGTGGGGAAAATTCATTTGAGAGGGCGTGGATTTTCAATTTTTTCTGGGGGAGGGCCCCCAGAACCCTCCTACAGCTTCACCCTTCAGACTCGATCAATTTTGCCCCTACACCATAAAAGCTAGCTACGCCCCAAGCCAGCAGTTATTTGTGGATAGATGCAGTAAAAACATGAACTGCTATTGCAGCATCAGTGCTTACTGACTTTGATTACCAGTAAAACACATGCAACAGATGAACTGCTTTCACCATCTGCAACGCAAGTCGCTTTTCTATGATGCACAGCATCCCTTGCCTTCAAGTCATTCCATCCCTGCATCTCGGACTTATCGGTAAATATTTTATTGCCTATCAATGTACGGTGACAAGCCCACCCTCAAGGAATTAGCCAAGCATGTGTTCATATGACTTCATTTGCCTCTAGTCAAAGTCCGATCACATGAACATGGCCCGATGTTGCAGCCCTGTCTGATAAGTCATACTGGATAGAATTTCGATGCTTGTGGTGTTGTAGTTGCGGGGACTGATGGATCAATGAAATCAATTTAGTAGTGTTTCTTTCTTCGCGGGCAACTTGTTAATATTGGAACGGTTTTTCCTTCTTCTGCCACTGGTAATTGACAAGGATTCAAATCGATACCTTGGACGTTTTTTAATTTGGTGGACGTCAGAAAAAATACTGCATCTGTCAAGTCTTCTGATATACTGGTGAGGTGGAGCTGTTCGCCTAAAATAAGGAGACCTGAGGCCCTTAGAGGTCAGTCATTGGATGACATCAGACTGATATGCTGCCAATAAAGATAAGGAGCCGCCATGGTGTAGTGGTTCGGGTCTCCCACTAGCAGTCAGAAGGTCCCGGGTTCGAATCCGACTGTGGCATGAGATTGGGGAAGTCTCTTTGCCTTACTGGCGCACAAGGTGTAAATGTCGTTTAAACCAGTGTACCCAGGTTACAGGGTTAGGATGGTTAGCAGTCTTGGTTAGGGTCAGGAGTAGGTTTAGGATTAGGGGAGGGGTCAGTGACAAGGGTCAGGGTTGGGGTTGGGGTTAGGGGCTTTAGGAATTAGCGTGTGGGATCAGGACGGGATGACATTCACCCATTCAGCCTTACTGGCCTCTCTCCACCTGGGTTTGTAAATGGGTACCGGTCGGAACCTACTCAGATTGTAGCGCTGAATGAGCAGCTCATCTGAGTTCCACTGAAAGGTTTCAGGATAGACTGGGGTTAAAGTGTAAAGTCGGATGAGAACCTCTACCGCTGTTGATATCAAGACTACAAACCCAAAACTTTGACTTTGAGGACCAAATATGAAGAGCAACATTTTTCTTTTTCTGCAGAAGTTTTGTGGCATGGCCTCCCCAAGAAATAACTGCTGACACCAAACCAAGCTACCAAACAATGTTCAGCTAATCAGGGATTAGAACCACTTTTGACATTTGAACCACTTGTTTGAACCCTGAAGAAGAAAAACTTCTGGTGCAAAAAAAAGATATACGTTGCTTTGAGAGGGTGATCTCATCATGTAGCCTAGACATGAGATTGTCTATTGTTTTGTCACTTCTTATAACATGATACTTTCAGCCGTACATGACAGGCCTTCTTCGGTAACTTCGTTTGCCAAACTCCGAGAAATGGATCCTAAGATCCTTGGCTGACGGCTTATCCGTTAATAGGAGGAATATGGATCCACTTAGCAAGAATATGGCTATTACACATTTGGCGGATTGTTGATGATCATGTTAAAGCGGCTCACTCAAGTAGTATAATCATATTGGAAATAAATGTATGAACCATTATAAGTACCCTTAGCAGTTTCTCTATGCATTAGTTGGTCTCTAGGGTGCCGGGTAATGCAGATGGTGCGTGTGCTTCTACATAACGTGGCTGTCGTGTCTAGAGCAAAATTTTCTTATCGAAATGCAACAAATCCTTGCTTCTTGAAGTTTGCCGGGATGAAAGGTCCTAAGACAATTTCCAGTCAGCCTGGGCCTTATCATTAATATTTTCC
>NMRB01000496.1:78257-102198 GCA_002633025.1 Notospermus geniculatus
CATGGCGCGAATTTTACAGCCTATCAGCACGCTGCTTTCAGAACTCTTTGGCCCGTTGGCAACGGATGTTCTTGTGCTACCATGGCTACGAACCGCTCGGCCAATGAAAAAGTGTCTCAGGCCAGCTTGGTTACCGGTTGCTCGGTGCTCTCATTGGTCGACTCGCTCAGCGCCATCTGTTGACCAACCGCGGCGAACACATCCAAGTTAAGCAGTTGTGGAGAGCGAGTAAACCGAAGGGGCGCGACTCACAACTGCGTAGGGAGTTTATTTGGTGTATGACTTGGACATGGTCATCAATATCTCTAACGCAGAATTAGGTATCGCAGACAGCTTTTTTATTTTTATTTTTTGTTTTGAGAATCTCATGTGTTGGTGAACATCGGCGGAAATTTAAAAAAACGAATTTCACGATTTTTTTTTTTTCACTTTTGGATTTTCGGACGTCGGCGGGCCCGTGAACCAAAGAATATAAAAAGTGTGGCCTTATATGGAAGATAGTTTCTTTGTTTTCATGGGGATTATTGTGCCAAGTGATATTCCTGCCCGTTGGGGATAGTTCAAGGGTTCGTTATTGAGAATATGAGCTGGGGATGCTGGTTGGGAACCTGATTTCATTTCCCATGTTGTCGTCTATAATCTTTATGGGATTTTTCCTCCTGAAGATAGTCTATGGTGTTGAAACAGCCTTGTTGAACTCATGTATGACTAATGACTTTGGTTACTGGTTGTCACAAGTCTGCTGATTCTTTGACGATATAGATGATCTGTTGGCATTCCTGCCTACTCATCTGGCATATCCGAGATCTGGAAGAAGCCGGCCAGGGGGTGGATCCAGGATTTTCGGAAAGGGGGTGTCCACAGATCTGAGATCTGGGGGCCTCCCCCAGAAATTTTTCAAAAATGGTATGCAAATTTGCATTTTCCAGGCATCTGGGGCAAAAAACCTCACTCTGTTGCCATAAGTGGGGCACATAAGTGGGGCACATGCTGGCTGTGCCCTGCGCCCCCTAAATCCGCCACTGCTGGTAGCTTCTATCAAGAACTGAAACTCAACTGAGCTTCAAACATCAATTGAACCACTTTTGACGTACACAATCAATCCAAAACAAGAGCACAAAGGCGACACACAAAATGATATAATAACCCAAGTCGTCCTCCAGAAATTTAGCAAATTTTCGACCCCAACTGGGGTCTTCTTCAGGGGCACAAAAACCCTTTTGATGTGCACAGAAGCAAATGAGGAGCAACCTTCAAGGTACCAAACCGAGGGAGATTTCCACGAAACCCTTTTGAGCCAAGATGCCTCAAAATTGGTTAGAAAACAGCCTTTGAAATATAAAACAAGCCTCTCACCCCCAGGCCCTCTACTCCTTTTCCAAGGTTCTGAAGGCACACGATAATAACTGATGTTTAGAACAAATCCGCCATTTTCTGATTGCGCCACGGGCTCTGGCTGTAAATGCAAAATAAATGTGATGAGATGAACCAATTTGTCACCTCAGACATGCAGCAGGTGTCTACTTTCACCTAATTGAATGCCTTCTATCGTGAGGCTCCACCAATTTTCTTTTTGTTTCACATAACAAGAAATATTGACCTTGCTGAGGAAATCACCAAGGTCCCGCATGTATTCGACAAGTGTCTCCACGAGGCCAGCAATCACACGGGACAGTGGTGTTTTGTGGCCTTGTGCCTTTGCAAGGACAAGTAAAAGACCCCATCCAAGTGAGGAGCATGAGTAGCTTGATGGCCTCTTCCGTACTTACCAGGACCAATAATGCTATGGCGTCGGCCCTGATGGAAAAACCTAATGCAGTACAATGTAGATTTTGATTCTTTGAAAGCAATGCATCAAAATTTTGATTGGCCAGTTGGTGATGCAACTGACCAATCAGAAGACACCAGGCTATTTCTGCATGCAATACTATTGTTCTGTCCCCTCCTTCCTTTGTTCCCTTGTATCTTTGCCGCAGAATTCATACGTGTTCTGTCTAATAAATAATGAATAATCTACAGATATCAAAATAGATGCATCAACAGTTATGATATCTCAGTCTTGTGTTGAAAATGTCTCAGAATACCCCCTAGGGCGTTCTGCGAAACGGGTAAATGTCTGCTACCCATTAGCATAGTCTGGATCATATTTTTAGTATAGTTCATCAATTTTTTCACAGCATGATGTTGCTGTGCACTTTTGGATTTTGCTGAATGAAAGTGAATTTTCTTGGTGCTGAATGTATGGTTTCTCGGTATTGAGAATTGACGTGCCTGGGTTGGAGCTCAGGGCCGTATTTAGCAAGGGGGGGCAAGGGGGCAGTTGCCCCCCCCCCGAGAGGCTTTTGCCCCAGGACCAAAAAGGTCAATACGGCCCTGGAGCTAGGCCTACCGTGCGTTATTTTCCAAAGCTAGAGAAAATTCACTGACGTCGACAATACTTGGGTTGAAGATTTCAACGAGGGATTTTTCTGCCAATAGTGACGGCACTGCACTGCACTAGTGGTCCGGAATAATGCTACTCAGTTAAATAAGAAATTGACATAGGACGGTAACCTGAATGGTTTTCGATACATTTCGCCGGCAGCGACACCCAATAAGTGGAAAACTGTAAAAAATGTTATGAGGCTGGGTGGCACATAGGTAGCGTGGAGGCCTATCACCTGTAAAGTTGTGGTGGGGTTGTTTCCCTGTTGAAATCCTTTCTTCATAGAGAGGGCGAGCGAAACTGCCCCCAAGTTGCTTTTAGTTTTCTATTGGGAGAAGTTGAGGGTACTCTGACACAAACTTGGCCTGGGAGATGAAATTCCGACAGCTAGACCCCAGACTATCTGTCACTTGCCCTCGGCAAGAACCAGGTGTCCGTGAAATTAGATCACAGGCGCAATCTCGGCTCAATATCTTGCTATGTTCGCATCCGTGGAACAAGCAATGGTCAACCGCTTTCCCTTGTGTCATTAAGGAAATGGCTATTTGACCGGGGAGCTGGGGTCTTCATTATTGTACCCATATTAACACCCCTGCGTCGTTTAACCCATCATTGGTCAGGATCTGTACAGAGAGTGACCTTGATACCCTGAAGTGATTTTTCAGGCCAGAGTAGGCTTTTTGGAGGTCAGGGTCGCAGGCATGTAACTCAAGGTCACTATCTATCGGGTCAAGGTCAATATACCAAATAAGGGGAGTTCAGGGTCACAGGCAAAACCCAAGGTCTCATCCATCAAGTCAAGGTGAATATCGGAACAGTATTTACCCTAAAGTGATTTGTCACATGAATGTTGGAGTTCACTGAGGTCAGGGTCACAGAAAACAACTCAAGGTCAGCATCCATCAGGTCAAGGTCATCATGGCAATCATTTCATTGATTTGAACCTCAGCATTAAGTGTTAAATCAGATTCATTATACGGATATCAATCATAAACAAATGAAAGTATCGCTTAGTAATTCTCCGCTATAAAGAATTGATATCTATTTTAGAGGAGATCTATTCAATTTGTGCAGCGAGGACTCGTCGTAAAGACGGAGACGAAAAATTTATCTATATGCATGACGACGCCCCGAATCAATTTGTTGCAAATATTTCCAATAAAAATGTTTTGAGGGAGGCTGTGAGGAATAGAATCTGATTGAGGCGGCTGGAAATTGAATCAAATACGACACTCCACTCCACAACCAGTCTATAATTTTCTATTACTCTCAGATTTACACTGAATATCTGTGTGAACTTGGAACTTCAGGTTTTTGTGCAATATTTCAAAAAAGGTTTTTAGATTTGCATTTGCAGTGTGGGCTTATATTATATGTGCTGAGTGATCTTTAAGCCTGGAATTTTCTGCTGAATTAAAACCTACAGTATCCTTTTTTTTAGTTTCTTTAATGGATTACAAGTGTGTATTTGATGTTGAGGCACATTTCCAAAAGAAACGAAGCTACAGCCCCATTTAATTGACGGAATTGAAGCTACAGCCCCATTTAATCTATGGAATTGAAGCTACAGCCCCATTTAATCTATGGAATTGAAGCTACAGCCCCATTTAATCTATGGAATTCTCACCATTGCTTGGTCCACCGAGCACGGCTTCTGTAATTTTGCCAAATGTAAACAGGTTGAGCCAGCACGTCCTGGTACCAAATGGCAGTGTAAACAGCAGGCCTGTCCCGCTTGAATTTCAAAGCGGGCTTAAGCGGGTGATCCACTGTCACGATTTTGGCTTGAGACGCGGTTGCGTTCCCTTGCGTTTACAAGGACTTCTGATTGCCATATAAGGCGATCCCAAGGGACCGCAACCCCGTCTCAAGCCCAAATCGCGACAGTGGATTCGCCGCTTTAGTCCGGGTCGAGCTCGGCACGCTTCAACCGGGTAAGGGGCTTAAGATGATGATGATGATGACGATGTTGATGACAATCAAGAAGCTATGATGATGATGATGATTAAGCTATGATGATTTAGAAGCCATGACAATGATGATTCAAAAGCCATGATGATGATTTACTTGTAGAAGCTACGATGATATGATGGTGATGATGACTGGAGAGAGGCAGCATAAAGAACTGTCTTGGAGAATTTTCCAAAATTGAATCAGTGAGATATATTTTTCATGTTGAACAGAGACAGAACATTCAGGACAGTCAGGCAAATGAAAAAAAGTGTGAGACGATATTCAGGTCTCGCTTATTGCACAATGCAGTCTTGACTTGACCTTCAGGTAATGATGACATTTTGAGAGGAGCCTGATTTGCTGATCAACCTCCATTATCTGTCTGCCGTGGTGCACGCTATTCCAGGTTGGCTCAATCTCAACCCAACCTTTCGGTTTATCATGCGAGGGTAGAAAGTAGCTGGTGGGTTCTCTGTGCTGCATGTGGTTGAAAGATCTCAATACAATAAGAAAAGGATGAAGTTCCATGACTACCGGTATTCTTTTGAGATATTTTTGCTGGATGTAAGATTATGTGAAAGAATATGCCATTTAATCTGAGGGCTGGGAGTGAAGGCAACGAGTCAGCTTCACATGAATTGGTGCATCTAGTAGTTGGTCCTCTGTCCTCCAGTCGTCAGTGGTAAGGGGTAGTGTGTTCTGGTGAACAGTGAAAGTATGACTGAAGGAATGGCTTTCCTCTGCACTTGGCAGGGGCATAACTGGCTTCTGTGGCCTAGGGGGCAAAATTGATTGACTCTAGAGGGCGAAACCAGAGGGGGGTCTGGGGGTACGGCCTACAAAAAAATTGAAAATTTACATCCTCTCAGATGCATTTTCCCCACATCTAACACCACAATAACTGGGCTTGAAGAGGGGAAACGACCTTTAAAGGAAAATTTGTTTTGTCCCTTTTGATCTGCGGGGCATTTGCCCCCTGCCCCCCACCCGCTAGCTTCGCCCCCTACTTGGTAGTATAGGATACAGCTATAGCTAAATCTAGAGTACTTGGTACTGTAGGATACTATTACTTGAATTCATCATTTGAGGGGAATCCTATGCAGAAACAGTAACATCCGCATTCAAGTAATTAAGTTGTCTTCTTGTTTTAATAATCTGAAAAGTGCGCTCTTCCAGCTGGTTCATCTCCGTGCGATTATCACAGTTCATTGGACCGATAAAGTAGAGTAAAAACACAAATTAGCCTCGGCGCTGAGCAAGCTCTCACCAGGCTACATTCCGAGCGGGGCATAGGAAAATCTGTTCATGTGCATCAACATGCAGTTGTATTAGAATCTATGCCATATGAATACGGTCAAATTTTTCAGACGATATTTTGGAAGTCCACATTTCGGGCCAGTAGGACTTGGATAAGACTAACATGTAAGTCTTTATTGGGCAAAATTGACAAAATTTGAAAAAACTGATGAAAAATTTGATGGAAATTGATGAAAAATTTGATGGAAATTGATGAAAAACTGATGAAAAATATGAAAAAGTGATGAAAAATTTGTCCTTCTACAGAGGGCATTAGAATAAATTGCTGAAACTATCGTTATTGAAGAAAGATTGCCCTTAACCCTGTTTGGAAACAAAAGCAGTATTTGAGGGATCATGGGGCTTGTCTTTTGGAACACACTGTAGACGATCCCATCTCCTGATGACATAAGGCTTTCGAAGTCATTAATCACACAATGTCATTAGTGGCGTTAGGCATTCATAGTCATTAAGTGTATAATGAGGCTCAGTTATTGAGAGGTTTTGTCAATTAGGAACCGAGATGTGGCTGAGGTATGCCAATTTGAATTCTAGTTGGCTTGGTACTCAGACAAGACCCTAAAGTCATGTCGTGTGATTGATAATGCTCTGATCCGCTGACTGCCATCCTATGTTTATCCTAATGCCAATCGTACACAGCAATTTTTTTCATCAAATTTTCTGAGTACGCTCAATAAGGGCTTACATATGGGTCTGTACATTTACGCCCTATTGGCCCTGAATCTGAATTTAAAAAAAAAATTGTATGAAAAGTTTGACCACATGTGACAGGGCATAACACTTTTTCCAATCTTATACATAAATGGAAAGAAATTCTCCCCAAATCAGTGGAAAGTCAGTAAAGATAATTTCACCACGGAAAAACAGACTGCCGGGTCTAATACACTGTTACTTACAAAAAGCGTCTCATTGGGTTTTATCTCATTGGCCCTTAATCTGAATTTTTTAAAAATCCTAGGAAAAGCTGGACCACATGTGACAGGCATAACACTTTCTTCCAATCTAATACATAAATGGAATGAAATTCTCTCCAAATCAGTGGAAAGTCGGTAAAGAAGATTTCATCATGGAAAAAAAGACTGCCAGGTCTGATATACCTGTTATTTACAAAAAATGTCTCGTTGGGTTTATTTCATTGGCCCTTAATCTGAATTTTAAAAAAAACTTAGGAAAAGCTTGACCGCATGTGGCAGGCATATCACTTTCTTCCAATCGAATACATAAACAGAATGAAATTCTCCCCAAATCAGTGGAAAGTCAGTAAAGAAGATTTCATCACGGAAAAAAAGACTGCCGGGTCTAACACACTTGTTATTTACAAAAAGTGTCTCATTGGGTTGGATCCTTTCAATGTCAGTCACAAAAAGTTGATTTGATCCGACTTCTGACATCTTTGGAATTGGTTTGTAACTTCATTGACGAGCATTCCTTACGCTTTGTGACATTTGACGAAATTTGTTGTGACTTGTATCAGGGTGAATTTCCAATGAATCAATAACTTGACTTTCAATCCCCGGGTTCATCTTATACGCAGAAGTACATATCATACTTCCACATTTTAGCTTCCTACTTCTTCATTTTAGCTCAGACTATACCACATTCTACCTGCTGCTTCTTCATTTTAGCTTTGACTTCCACATTTCTGGCTGAAGGAAGGGCTGCTTTCCATTGGAGCGTTTCCGTGTGCGGAAACACTCTAAAGCATTGTTTTTTCTGTGCCGTGACCAACGTCGCAGAAAAAAACAATGCTTTCGAGCGTTTCCGCGCACAGAAACACTCCAATGGAAAGCCGCCCGAAATCTAACGGCCGTATGCACCAACAAAGATTATCTTGAACTCAGATTGAACCACAGCTTTTCAATTGTTCAGGTTCACCAGGGCATGATGTGACAATGGAAAAGTTGTGGCTCAACCTGAGTTCAAAATAATCTTCGTTTGTGTATATTTTGCCCTGAGATTGACTTCCTGGCTTGAAAAATACATTGGAACCTCTCTTTACGGACACCTCTGTAAGGAGGATACCTCTATATCTCAGAAGCACTTTCAAAACCAAAGACAACCATGTGGCACCGGCAATCTCTAAAAATTATATGACGTTCTGGCTCCATCCAGATGATCGATTGGACGCAAGTCTAACCTGTGTGACCAGGATGCCTCTCCAATGAGGACAGCATTTGGCAGTCGGACCAAAGGTGTCCGTTATAGAGAGGTTCCATTGTGGCCTACCTCAGACCATGTAAAGTTTCACTGACTCTAGCCCCTACATGTAGATTATTATCATACCCCAGAGGTTCAAACTGTCAAAAAATATGAAGGGAATATAATATTCATATATGTGGTGTCAAATAAACCGAAACCTGTCACAAAATGAAATATCTCGTTCAAAAATACGCTGCCCTTGACAGACATGCGAGATACTCAATCTGCCTTCGGAATTTCATCAACGAATGACAAATCCTACGGGGATAAGTGCCTTGATCTTTTTTCGTGGCCAATAATCAAATAATCGAAACTACAATCTTTCTATCCGACCCGATGGCTTGGCTGAGAAAAAAAGAGTGACCGTGAGATTGCCAATCCGTTGGGTATTGACGTCCTTGTCAGAAGTGGTATTGCTGTGCAAGTTTAAACAACACACAACACTTTTACTACTTGCCATTGTTTACAAAAGTCAAAAAAGTGGGAAAAAATATACGAACCGTGGAGAGCGCCAACAATCAGGCCTGATTTCATTGCATCCATAAGTTTATCTGCCATGTTGATGCTTAAATGAATGTATCCAAATTTAAGATATCCAAATATTCTTATATCCAAAACACTCTCAGAGAATTAGCCATTAGCCGCCCGAGCATTCCGCATGTAACGTGCAATTTTAGAAGATCAATAAGCTAAAATCGTCTCGTAGTTCATGCTTTTGTCACGCTGATATGGAGCTTGGTTGGAATTTGATCGGCGACTGAGTCGTCAGGCTCACAGCTGTCAGCAGCATCGAGCGTGCGACAGCGTTACTTCGAATAACTCACAAAGTCGTTACAGCTCTGGTAAGGAAGAAATTCTCGACTAAAATCAGTAGGTGATGGTTCTTGAAGTTAATGGTATGTATTTTCAAACTGCATCTTGTAGGGTTGTTGGATTCAGATGATATCAAAAGTTACATGTATGATTTTTGTAGACATTGGCATCGGAAGGTTGTCATGGTTGCAGTAAGTTTCGCTGATGAACTCTGTCCCGATTGTCTTTAGGATAATCTTCGTCACTTAATCCCATGGCATAAATAGCCACTTAATCCTCAGCAGTGATGCACAAGGGGTCCGTCTAAAGTACAAATGTACTGAGTGAAGAGCCATGAGTTGTATGGTACACCCTTTTCAACTTTAAATATGGCTGCCAGTCAGCCATCTTGAAAATGGGAATTTAGCTCGTTCACCTAAACTACAGCAGCTGGAAAGTTTTTACCCAGCAATGATATGTATCTACAGTACGTTGCACAATTGACCTCCCAGAATCCGCGTACCTTCCTAGGACGTGGCGCGGAAGGTAACCTTCAGTTCATCGCGGATGGTACGGGTACGTCACGCGTCTCTGTTGCGTGACGTCGGGTAAATGACGTTACGTCTTCACTGCATGCCTTCCATGACGCCGCGCCACATCCGAGGATGGTACGAGAATGACGCTGCATATGGTACGCGGGTGGTGCGCGCCGCGGAAGGGAGTCAATTGTGCAACGTACTGTAGGTACCCTATATAAATACAGCAAATTACAGCCGGATTGGAATTCAAATATGGCTGCCAAACGTCCATCTTGAAAAATGTACTTTGGCTCATATCTCATGACAATTAATACCACAAAGAATGTTCTGACCAGGTATGATGTTTCCCTGGAACATTTTGACTTGGAACTTTGTTATTCGTTCTACTGGTACATTCACCCAGGTGAGCACATGGTCCATGGACCATTTCATCAATACCCAAATGAGTCAGTGCTGTTTTCTCTTCAGCTTTATTCCTAAAAAACTTCTCGCTGCTCAGCCATCTCCTTGATATGAGATTACCAACAGAATTCTTTGCTCCCGTATATTAAATTTCCCTAATCCAACACGTTAAAATGTATGAGCCCGCATTACCCATATTGCTTTTCAATTTTCCTGGCACAAGTCGTGCAAGAAAACACGTCCGACTCCATGGATGGTGTTTGACTGAAGATTTTCTGTAATCTACACTAGAGAGTGTGGTTTTCTTGCCAGAAAAAAACAGAATTCCCAATAATACCAACTAATCATGCCCACTAAAGCTGCTCTCCAAATATCTTCACGGACTCATATTTCCAATATAATCTCGAAATCTTGATGATCAATGATAAAATGACCCATGGCTGTACTAGATATGTCTTGATTTTCTAAAAGTGTGTTTTTTTACGATATTTCATTTGCCCTTAGGTAATTTTGACATTTCAGTAGAGGTGGAATATCTCTTAGTCACCAATCCAATGGGGGTAACCCATTTGATAGCCTAGTGGTTATCATGTCCACTCAGCAAGCGGCAGGTCCCGGGTTCAAATCCAGCCCGGGGCCATATGGGATTTCATTCCCGGCTCTTCACCTCCCGTCGCATGGGACAGTAAGCCGTGGTGCTTTTACCTTTTGCAAGGGCTAGTAAAAGACCCTGGAACATGAGTAGCTTGAGAAGGCCTCGTCCGTACTTACCAGGGCCAATAATGCTATGGCTTCGGCTCTGACGGAAAAAATCAAATATAAATAAAATGGGGGTAACCCAAAACTGCATTACCCCTTATGTCAGAAAAAATGTTCTGATATGAGACGAGATGTGTTGACATTGTGACTCAGGGTCACTGCAGAAATTTTTTTAAGGGTAGGCCTACTAATTTCTTCAAAAGGAAACACTGTGACTTAAAATTTAAAAATTGGACAATCACAATTGTTTTATGAAAAAATGCAAACCTATAAGCCTTCATCCCTTTATTCACCTGGGCCCTTCAGCCCCTGAGGTTGAAGTGCCACTTGGATAAGACCTTTTGCCGACCATTACAAAGACCCACTGACATGACTTTAAGCCAGGTTTCCTCAGAGGGCACATTTCCTTGTGCACTACTCCACCCCAAATCTCAAGTCAGTGCAATATCATATTCACCTCACAAATTTCCCTGTTGCGGTATTGAAGTATCTCTGCCCTGTCTCGAATTCTGTTTCATGACTTAATCCACAGCCAATAAAGGCACTGCAAAAGGAGAAGTTAAGTGAAATTCGACCTCGTATATACATGTAAACATGCGATTTTAAGTGTGCTTGAGAATTTCTCGCAAGATATTGCTTTTTTGAGGAGGTCGTGTTTTGCTTCTCTGCCAGTTTAGTGTCTGCAGTGTTTCTTCCTGATGATTTTGAGACTTTAACTCTTTCCGTTTTGCACTTTTAGCAACCAAATGTGACCCATGCGAGCAAGATGAGTCAGAATGCGCCGAGAAGAAGACCCAAAGTGTACCAACGGATTGTTGATTTCAGTATTGTCTGGCCATTGTGAAATTTGACTCTGGCAATTTCTAGAGTTGTTCTCTGGTGTCATCTTGAGTCTTCTTTCCAGCGTATTCCGACTCATTTTGCTGGCACGGGTCACAAATATATTTCTTAGGCACCCTGCTGTGTTGCTTCTGCATTCTCATATGTGTGGCGGTCCAGGAAAACCTGTTGGATGTCGCTGAATGATCAACAAGGGCTGTCAGATTGCCCGTGCATTGATCTGCTATTGTTTACCTGTTATGTAGTACATTTCAGCTATTGAAATGTGCGGGTTCACCACAAGGGTTGGTTGGGTCCACCAAGGCCATTAACACTTTCCTCAAATGCGACATACGAGATGTTCTTCCTAGACTACCTCATAATTCCTTCATCCTTGCACCCAGGGTCTTCACAACTGCTCCCCTCCTCGCTCTTGGTTCCGAGGGGAGGGTACGACCATAAATGACCTGAGATTCTCAGGACGGTATTCTTTTGGCCCACAAACAAGTCAGAAACCATGTGACACTTTGATAGGATCCACAGAAGTCCTGTCTTTGCCCTCCTGCAGCAGCTCGTCTCCATTGTCTAATCTATTAGTAATGGTGTCTTTGCTTTGATCATCAGTAATGGCAAGTCTACCTTTGTTGGAAGACATATCACTGGCAATGTTGGCCCATTTGCAATTAGTGAAAATAAAAATTTAAGGTTTCCGTGAGTTGGTGTTTACGTTGTGTTTTGGCAAGAAACTCCTTTTGGCCCTCATGGTCACCCAAAATTTTGCAAAGGCAGTAATGCTCACACCTATCACCCATCTGACAAACGACAAGAAGAACCCTTATCTTGTCCAAAAGGGTGTCTTTGTGGCCCTTTGGACCCTCATTTCAACCCTTCCCACTTATGAATCCTCTGCACTGTGTGTAGCCGACACTTTATTGACCAACTTCTCTGAAGTCCTCAAATTCCTGCACATTAGGACAGAAAAAATGAACGCCATACAAATATTCTTCTTAATATTTGTAAATTCTGTGATTTTAATACAGAAATACATGAATAGGTCCAAAGGGGCCCATCTGGATGAATTTTGTGCCGTTTCTATAAATTTTGTATCGTAATTGCTCCCACCGGTGGCGCCATTAGTGCCCCATGATATTAATCTAGAAAACGAGCTAATTTACTGTCATCTGATTATGACGACCTAAGTTCAGTCATTGAATCCCGTGGGAATCGTTCGTGCGAAGTTGTTGATCCGATACACCGTAATTTGCACATGACACTTTCGATTATTGCTCGAGATTGATGGGAGATAAAATCGATGGGAGGGTGAACAATTAGCGTGATTTAACACAGGTATGAAATGATCCATCGTTTGAAATGATCAATTTCTCGTTCTTTTTATTGTTGACTGTAAAGTGGCGATGATAGAGGGGTGTTCAATCGTGGGTGAGCCATTCAGATCAATGTACTGTATTTATCTGATGATCTGTAGAAAAAATGTTTGTAACCATGATTGTTATCTGAATGCATACAATTTGACATTTCCCTGGTTAGAGATATCCAATAAAAAGCACAAAGAACAACACACAAAATGATATAATACGAAGGAAATTCGGAGGCGACCCTTCGTATTATATCCCTGGTTAGAGACCTTTACATTTTTTCAATTAGCAAAAAGTCGTTATTGCTAAATTCTTGTTGATCTTTAACGAGACATTCTTCTTCAGGCACATCTGATGCAGCATGGAAAATTTCCAAAAAGACATCATGCTGATGCTGCCAGATTAAAAAGACACCACTTCTGTGTTTGCTTTCATTTTCAACAAGACACCATTTGCTTTAATTTTCAACAGAACATAACTTCTGTGTTGCTTTATAGGATATCACTTCTTTGTTTGCTCTCATTTTCATCAGGGCATCACTTCTGTGTTTGCTTTCATTTTCAACAGGACATCACTTCTATGTTGTTTTCATTTTCAACAGGACATCACTTCTGTGTTTGCTTTCATTTTCAACAGGACATCACTTCTGTGTTTGCTTTCATTTTCAACAGGACATCACTTCTTTCTGAGTTACTTTCATTTTCAACAGGACATCACTTCTTTGTTTGCTTTCAACAGGACTTCATTGTCAACAAAGACCCAATTCCATATTTGCTTTCATTTTCATTAAGACATCAATTCTGTGTCTGCTCTCATTTCTAATGAGACTGATCACCTCTGATGTCTTAGATTCTGACAAACATATATTCTGAGTTCCCTTCTAACCACAGCACTGCCCTTTCAAACATGACTAGGCAAACGATTGCATGTTCATCAGCTCCCAACTCAACTCAGACACACGCAACAGACAATGGAGCCCACCTTGTTCTAATATTCGACACATCGTCAATGATGTGGCCATCACGATCTCTTGAGCAAGGCATCGTTTCTTTTGCAAATTTCGCTCCTGGCGTCAGACTGGCCACTCGAACACAAGTTGCCACTCACAAGATTATTGCAACGAACCGGTCCGTCAGATCAAATTGGCAGGTTCAATCTCCTGTCAAGGAGTGCTTAAATCACGAGACTTTTACGATAAACCGCGGCGTCCTTTGCGGTCTGGGAAGGAATGTCACTTGTCAGTCAGTATGAACTGTGGCTGAGGTATCACAAGATGGGAGAAATGTTGTTCAAGCATTTAATTCACGATGTTGTTATTCTCCAAATGTATTTTTTTGTCAGCCATTTACAGTCACTGTTGCAAAGTGAACTGTAGTTCTTTGCAAAATCACAACATCTGACCACCAAAAAATCCCATATCGACAACAGGTATCAGTATGAAAAATATTTTAATTAGGCCCTGTATGCAAAAATTGAGAATGAGTTGAACCATGGTTGAGCCCATGTACACATAGAAAAAATCGTTGAAATACATCGACGATCAGTTGAATTATGGTCAAAAATGCCCATGTACATGTGAAAAATCTTTGAAGTACATTGACGATCAGTTGAATTATGGTCAAAAATGCCAATAAACATGTGAAAAATCTTTGAAATACATTGACGATCAGTTGAATTACATGTATGGTCAAAAATGCCCATGAACGTGAAAAATCTTTGAAATACATTGACGATCAGTTGATATCCTATGGTCAAAAAATGCCCATGAACATGTGAAAATTCTTTGGAATAAATTGACGATCAGTTGAATTATGGTCAAAAATGCCCATGAACAATGTGAAAAATCTTTGAAATGCATTGACGATTAGCTGAGCCATAGGTAAAAAATTTGCCTATGTGATGTGAAAAATCTTGCTGTGGAAAAAAACACACAGCAAGTATGTTGGTCATTTGTGAAT
Source organism: Notospermus geniculatus (assembly GCA_002633025.1). Lineage (NCBI taxonomy): Eukaryota > Metazoa > Nemertea > Pilidiophora > Heteronemertea > Lineidae > Notospermus > Notospermus geniculatus. Next base: position 92,797 of record NMRB01000496.1, read on the forward strand.
AAAACATGTCCATTAGCCAAGCTTTGGATGGCCTCTCCTTGGTCTTGATCATGTTGATGTCTTGGCTTCTGTCTCGACTGAAAGAGGAATTTTTCCATCATTAGCGAAGAAGGCAGCTTATATTGGCTAAATATTTCCGCATTACTGTCCTGCATCAAGAAAGTATTGTGGTCAGAGAGAGATGAAATGGTCCTTTGGGATGAAATGCGTTTCAAGTTGTGTTCATTTCGGGAGTAATGATGTCTGTCTCTTTGCTCACAACCAGAAAGTGGCCCGTACGTTGTATGAATTTTTGACTCCCGACGGAGCCACCACTGATTGACTGACACGAATGAAAAAATAGCACCTAGGTTGGAAAACATCTAAATTGGCCTATACCTTTTCAGGACTTCATAAGCCCCATTTACACAGAATTTTCACCATGCTCATTCTGGACCGAGCACAGTTGGTACAATTTTGCCAAATGTAAACAGGTCAAGCAGTTTGTCCCGGTACTAAATGGCTGTGTAAATGGGCCTATCCCACTTGAATTTCAAAGCAGGCAATGGGCATTTCCAAATGGGGGCCGTGAAAAGTATTACACGGTACAAAATAGCGGTGTAAATGTGCCTGCCCTTTAATTTCAAAGCGGCGGGGCTCAGTCCGGGTCAAGCTCGGCACACATTAACCAGGCTGGTGTAAAAAGGGCTATAGTTATAATTTTTTGGTGGGAGACTTCGGACTTGTCAGGTCAAATGTCTGGAAGACATCTTTGATGTTGCTGACGATGGCGATTTGTTGTATGAAATGGCCTTTTTTTGCGTTGATAGGCAGGATTATCACACAAAAGTGTCTTCGTCGTCACTAAGTGTAGCATCTATGATGTGTAGACACAACCATTAGCCCCTGGATCAGATGGTATATTGTCGTGTTGCACTTTTTTTATCCCTGGTTTGGGATTTAATGTGTTGTTGGGTAGATTTTCATCGCTATTTATAGACCATGTGATAGGAACAGTAGACTAAAAAGGTGACGTCTGCTATCGACTGGGCAAAAATGCTGTGGCTTGTTTATACATGGGCTCATCAGTCTTGAACTTATCCTGGGTGGGATTTTATTTACAGCATGACTGCTTGAACTTATCTTGGGACTTCGTCGCAACTATTTGAACTTATCCTGGGACTTTATTTACAGCATGGCTGTTTTGAACTGATCTTGGGACTTTACTACATGTGTTTGAACTGTTTCTAGGACCTCATGTACAACACAGACATTTGAACTTATCCTGGGAACTCATTTATGACATGACTGTTTGAGCTTATCCTGGGACTTTATTGACTTATCCTTGGACCTCATTTATGACATGACTGTTTGAGCTTATCCTGGGACTTTATTGACTTATCCTTGGACCTCATTTATGACATGACTGTTTGAGCTTATCCTGGGACTTTATTAACTTATCCTGGGACCTCATTTATGACATGACTGTTTGAGCTTATCCTGGGACTTTATTGACTTATCCTGGGACCTCATTTATGACATGACTGTTTGAGCTTATCCTGGGACTTTATTGACTTATCCTTGGACCTCATTTATGACATGACTGTTTGAGCTTATCCTGGGACTTTATTGACTTATCCTGGGACCTCATTTATGACATGACTGTTTGAGCTTATCCTGGGACTTTATTGACTTATCCTGGGACCTCATTTATGACATGACTGTTTGAGCTTATCCTGGGACTTTATTGACTTATCCTGGGACCTCATTTATGACATGACTGTTTGAGCTTATCCTGGGACTTTATTGACTTATCCTGGGACCTCATTTATGACATGACTGTTTGAGCTTATCCTGGGACTTTATTGACTTATCCTGGGACCTCATTTATGACATGACTGTTTGAGCTTATCCTGGGACTTAATTGACTTATCCTGGGACCTCATTTATGACATGACTGTTTGAGCTTATCCTGGGACTTTATTGACTTATCCTGGGACCTCATTTATGACATGACTGTTTGAGCTTATCCTGGGACTTATCCACTTTCACCTTGTGCAACGTGGCTTTTGGAACTTATCCTGGGACTTTTATTCATATCCTCTTTCACCTTGTGCAACGTGGCTGTTGGAACTTATCCTGGGACTTTTATTCATATCCTCTTTCACCTTGTGCAACGTGGCTGTTGGAACTTATCCTGGGACTTTTATTCATATCCTCTTTCAACTTGTGCAATGTGGCTGTTGGAACTTATCCTGGGACTTTTATTCATATCCTCTTTCACCTTGTGCATCGTGGCTGTTGGAACTTATCCTGGGACTTTTATTCGTATCCTCTTTCACCTCGCTACCAGCGCCGTCCTACTTCCTTCAGCACTCAGCTTGACTAGAAAATAGTGATATATGGTGCGATATAAAATGTTGATAATGGCGAACTATTAAAGGCTTCTAATCTATCAGGGCAGCTTAGATGTCACGCTGTGGCAGATACAGAAGACATACGGTGGATGATGGAAATGTCTGGGAATGATTCGACTGGGGGTTTGGTGATCAAGAGTCGATGGAGAAGATCATTACTCAATCATGAGGGTCGATATTTCGTGTCTGAGTGGTCGTGAGATGGGGTTAGCTCAGGGTCATATTAAGGGAATGGCGTAATGAAACCTGACCGCTAATAATGGCTCATCAAGATGTCGTGGACCCTGCTGAATCTCAGTGCACATTCTTAAAACTTTATCGAACTTACGATTTGACGGTAACCTTGCTAGGCCTAGTTATTTGCTAGTGGCCATTTTGTATGGGCCAGTGTACAAAACTAACAAGCAACTAAGCTGGCGAGGTTTTATGAATATGTGACCCGTGACAGCAAAATAAGTCTGAATGTGCCAGAAAGAAGACCCAAGATGACACCAGAGAACAATTGCAGAAATGGAAAAAAGTCAAATTTCACAATGGGCAGACAATATTGAAATCAACAAACCATTGGTTCACCTTGGGTCTTCTTCTCGGCGCATTTAAACTCATTTTGCTGTCGCAGGTCACATATGCGCCCTGAATTTTAGTTCACAAAGGGCCAGTTCATACTTGCTCGCGGACCGTCAAGCGCATGAAACTGATTGCAGGTTTCCAAGGCGTGAATGTGCACACACATAGAAATTGATCATAGTCGGCATAAAATCCGGGCGGAGTATGAACCAACCTTAAGTCACCAGCATTCCTAAGGGGTTAACCGTTCAATTTGCCAACAAATACCACAAATCAACAAGGCAAGCACCCACTTAACAACCCTTTCACCGTGCCAATATCTTGTCTTATTGTGTATACAGTGAAAAAAAGACTTTTCTATTACCATTCACTATGCAAGCACCATGCATATACCAATCCACCAATTTGCTCGAAGACCGATCAATTTAGCAAAAAAGTTCCAACCGCTGTTTCTTTAGCCGCAACCTAACGATTGCGCCATCCATCACCGCCGATGGCACTGTGTCTTAGTTGACCTTTTCTGCAAGTCTCTTCAGCTTTGTTGTTAAGAATTATTTCTGTGCGTTTTTGTGATCTTTACCAGGAGCAAACAGTATAGAAAATGTATTGTGGTGATTAAGGCTGCGCATACAGAGAAAACTATGCGCTATACTGTACACTAGACACACTATACTGTATAGGGATGATGGTCTACGTAAGATATGATGGGCGGTCCCGTACTCGGTCATTTTGCACCGATTTCAACCCCCTTGTCCTTCAGCCATGTTCAATCCTCTGTCTACCACAGTGTACCATATGCCTTTGAACGTGCATAGGCTTGAACCGACTTAACCCTTTCGCTGCCGAATGATTTTTCAGAAATTAGCCACTGAAATCTAATTATTTGTTACTATAAAGCATGCACTGTTAGCCTGAAGAAGATAGGAATACTTTGTAGGGAATGGTCTAAGCTTTATCCTGGTGACTTTTTTTCGACTAATTTGCATATATGACGTCACCAGGAGCCGCCATCTTGGATTTTTGGTAATTTCAAAAAAATCCCCACTAAAGTGTGGCTTGCTACCTTGGCAATAAAGATATCTGAATGCTATCACTGTGAATACATTTATACAATGATAACAATGAAAAGCAATCTCATTTTCACTTGAAAAAAATTATATTTTTCAAAACATTTTCTCCCAAAATTTCGCCCCCGGGGGGTGCCACCCCCCACCCCCTCAAGATACAAGCAAAATTTTACCCGAAATCCTGTACCCAGCACCTCAAAATATGTCTCAAATGATAGCACATATGCCACGCCATCTTACGGCGGCGTCTAGAACTACTATCGACGATCTATTGAGCAGCCTTAATGATATCGATTAAGGGAACTGTTTTATGTCGCATTTATGCGACATTGGCAGCGAAAGGGTTAAGGTACTGCCACAATGAAGTCATTCTCAAAACGTGGTGCCCTGTCCTAAAAAAAATAGTAAAATGGGCTAGAACGTGTAATGTTGGCCAAATAATGCCTCAAAGTTCTGGAGCACCCTTCCCGTCCGAGCCCGTCCATGAAGTTCATAAAAAGAGTGTAAAAAGTTGCCACTATGTCCACTCTGTTCGCACACAGTTTGAGCCCGTTCAGCAACATTTTCAAGAACGTACTGAGAACTAGCTCAGTGTGATGGGGGCATTAAGGAGCTGTTTCGCAATTTTCCTGCATGTATTCCAAAGATATCATCAATGGTAGGCCAAAAAATGGTGCTTAGATTTTGGAGATTTCTGGATTTGCTGAGACAGCAGTAAATTTCAGACTCGTTTCAAGCAAGACTCAAGATTCAAATTGGTACCCTAAAATAGAACACCATTACAAATTAGCATTGCGGTAAACCATTCTGTTTCATTATACCACGACAGTCCTCGCACAGAGCCTGCCAAGACTGATTTCGACTAACACTCATTTGGCTTAATGAAATTAAATGCCAGATCTTTGAAATGTAAATCACCGTGGAAGTGTCAGAAGATGCCCGGGGATTTCATTGATCTGAAGGGGACGGGGGTTCCAAGAGGGGAAGGGACTTATTACCATTTGTAAAGGTTCCTGAGGTGCTTCGACAACTCGGTTACAAATCAGGAAACTTTCGTTACTTTTCTTCGAGCCCATTTGAGAAAAATTCTGCAAACTTGTCGATGGTTTCCTTGGAAACATAAAAAATGGAATAAAATCTGACAAAGAGGTTACAGAGTTGAAATATTTCATGCGTCTCCAGACAGAACCATATCCCGCACTCCGATCGGATAAATTTTTTATGTCTCTGCGACGTTTTATGTCTTGTTGTCGAATTAAAGAAAATGTCTATAAAATTTTCGTGAATATTTGTGGAATGATTGCATCACCGTTGCTGGAATTGTCGCTATAAATTTTACTTAATCTTGTCGTTGCATTGAATGGCAAAGCTGTGAAAATTGGTTGGAATGTGAAATGACTCCGTGGGATGCTGGAATGGCTGATGGTGTAACATCTGCATCTGTCATGTCCTAATCGAAGGTTCTAAAACATTTTGATGGTGTTTTTCTTCGAATGCCGTGTCTAAGTCGGGTACTTTCACGGATCGATTCCCACTAGCAACTACCAGGTGCAGATCCAGAGGGGGGTTTTGTGGGTCGTGCCCCCCCCCTGCTCTCCCCCACCAATTTTTTTTCTTCAATAATTTTTGGCAGTAAGCAAAAAATGTAAAAATAAGCTTCTGTTTTGATACTGAGATGCCAGGAAATCGCGTCTACGGCCATCTAGATTCAAAATTTTAGGGGGGAGGCCCCCTAGACCCACCTTCGGCACCCGCTTGCAACGACCGCCTTTGGTGGCCCTGACCACCCTTGTCTGCTAAAAATCCTGGATCTGCACCCGAGTGCAATATTTTCATGACGGTCGGTCATCCACTCATATTCTGACTGTAACAGGATATGAACCTTAACGGCACATCTCAATAATTAGATCGTATTCAGCTGTGTATGAAAAGACTTGCATGTGGTCCTAGACTCTCGTTCATCGCGTACAGTCTGCTCCGAAGCTGAGAGGCTGGGCCATGTCTTGCTGCTTCATGTGATCAAAAATATTGAATCAAGAAGAGCATGAAATACGGCATTTGCTCTAGGTGAATTTAAAGGTGCTCTAGTTCGAATTGTAAACATTACGGTGTGCCACCTATTGTCAACTTCTGGTACTAACAAATCAGATAAAATTGAATTAAATCTCGCCTTTCACAACTTTCTGTTTGTTTTTGAGCGTAAAATCATAAATATATTTCAGTTACAAGAATATTTATCAAGATATATATAAAAATAGATAACATTAATGTTTTGGCATACACGGTGCTGCCACTATAACTATTATAATCAACCATGTAAATAAACAAACCGTAATGTTTACAATTCGAACTAGAGCACCTTTAATGTACAGCAGGAGGAAACTGGAGTGCCCGGAGAAAATCTGTACTGTCAAAGAGAGTCAACCTCTCTATCACATGAAGGCTTGGTCTGACTGGGATTGAACCTGGATCCTCAGAGGTGAAGGTGCTGATGTTAGCTCTGCACCACTCTGATGGCAGCTCCATGAAATGGTTGTGACATTGCAGATTAACTGATGAATCTGACCTCTTTCCGATGGTAGCCAGGGATCAAAGTTATTTTCTGAAAAAGCAGATTTTGGTCGAACATGCCAAAAAATCAAGTCGCACACAATACAAAATGCATTAGGACATCAAATTTTTTAGTCGCACAGAGCAAAATCCAGGTTGCATTTCAGACCAAATGGTCATGAACTTTGAACCCTGGTAGCTTCTTGTCGGGTTCTCGTTGTAGACTGATCAGCTCTGTCGTGATCAATGAAATCCCTCAGCCAGCCTTGGCCTCAGCTGAAATCGTAGAAAGCTGACCCCTGACTGATCAGATTGGAATGAACGCTGGATTGGATATAGATTTCGTCTGCTACAAATCGTCTGCTTTCAGCTGTCTTCTTCCCACCATGTCGATTTCAAAATTTTGTATATCGAATGTTGGGTGGGCTCCCCCCCTTGGACCAATAGTTACAAACAGAGGATGGGGCCCTGCTTCTACTGGAGACGGGGAAAATCCAGGATTTGGGAAAAGAGGGGGCGCCCTGTGCTAGGAACATTGAAATTTGCGCCAAATTCCAGAATTTCACGGTCGATTTTACAGATTTGTTGGCCAAAAGGGGAGGTGCGTGCCCAGTGCACCCTGATCCCCCCTCTGGATTAGCCTGGTTCCACTGGCCTCCACAGATGGCGTTGGCATGGGAAAGTATACTCTCCCACCCCAACGCCATCTGTGGAGGCCAGTGGAACCAGGCTACCTCTGGATCTGTGCCTGGGAGATACCCCCTTTAATGGGAGGGCTACCCTGAATCAGCGATTCTTGGCACTCGCTCCCAATGTCACGGCACACAAACGTGTGTGGGCTGTGACGTTGCATGAGATGACATAGAGGGAGCAAGTGTTCAGAACCACTGATTACCTCAGGACGTCACATTCTGTGAGTGCAGCTGAGTGCAAACTACTTTTTAATCTTTTTTGCTTTTAAAAATTGTTGCTGGCCTCGGAAAATTTGCTACACGCTAATGGCTCCAAGATAGCGTAGCGTTCCATGCCAAATTAATTCGTTAACTTTCTCGATGGATATCTGATCAATTTTATAGCGTAATTTATTCATTGATGTTCGATGAGGCTTATGGAAGAAATAGAGCAAATTTTGCTATTCTGGTTGCTCCAGCATAATGGGCTTCGATCTGCAGAATTCCTCCAGATTTAGGCAAATTTTGTGCTGACTAAAGGACTCGTGAACTGGTGGGAATATCTTAAAGGGGAGGTTGACAGAATATTTTTGAGTTCTTACATGCTGTAGACTCGAGGGGGCCTATTCACAAAGTTGATGTCATACTTGCTGATCCCATCTTGCCCTGACAAGTGTTCCAATCACTCTTACCAGTGTGCTCCACGGGTTTTGGTCTAAGAGGGGCGGCGGTGGGCCTGTTGCCGACGTCACCGCACGAGGAGCCAAAGGCGCCTTCTGGCGGGGGCTCTGAGATGCGTTTTCTGAGCATCTGAGATGCATAATTGAGCGATCTAAATCATAAATATTAAGGCGGACGAATTTTTAAGAGGGGCGGGACGTTTTTAAGAGGGGTGGATTTTGCCGTCGGTATTTTTAAGAGGGGCGGGCCGCCAGTATTTTAACTGGTGTGGAGAACACTGCTTACCATCCTGGGCCTCAGTCCAGAGGTTGCATGGTTGAAGGGCAAAGTGACTGTTTGTGTATGTCTCAAATTTCTTTCAGCTCCTCATCCCCGGTTCTTCTAGTTTTGTTACCGGTATATTTCTTTGTTTTATGAGTATTATTCATAATCATTATAATTCTCAACTTATTCGATTCTTCACCTCTTATCTTGTAGGTATCCAGGTCCAATCAGGCTGATCCGAAGATACAGGGATGAAATGATATGCACACAGTAAGTAAAAGTTAATGTTTGGGTTTATAGTCTGATATCAACAACGGTAGAGGTGTCATCCGACTTTACACTTTAACCCCAGTCTATCCTGAAACCTTTCAGTGGAACTCAGATAAGCTGCTCATTCAGTGCTACAAGTTGAGCATTTCCGACCGGTACCCATTTATACACCTGGGTGGAGAGAGGCCAGTGAGGCAAAGAGACTTGCCCAAAGTCTCATGCCCAGTCGGATTTGAACCTGGGACCCTCTGACCGCTAGTTGGAGACATGAACCCTACACCACCATGGCTCCCAAGGGATTATGGAAGTATGGGGGAATGACAGTTTAAATTGGCTCCAAATAGGGATAATTTCTTCACTATTTCAGTCCTAAAATGCTGCAATATACTTCTGAACCTGTTCAAGATCATCCGATGGGTATCTGACGTTCAAGTGATGACAACTGACTGACACCCCGATATCACTTGATGAACAATTTCACAAAACTAACATTGCATAGTATCCTGATGACTGGGGATCAATCGAACGTATATTGGGACGTTTGATGTGATCTTGTGATAGAAATGATTTATTAGTCTACAGGGACCACTTAATAATAAATCGGCAGTGTCAGGAATACAGAAGAAATGTTCTATAGAGGTTTCCCACGTGATGTCACAGCTCCAAATATCCGCCATATTGGCCGTCAAATGACGCAACGTCACAGCATCAACACAGCGTTTTTGACGTGATTTGTACGTTGTCGGCATTCATCGGACCTCTTCTACACTGTTCTACAGCAAGCCGTATGGACGATTCGCTTTGTTTTCAACACGGTTTTCACACCAGACCAACTACTTATGCTCAGAAACTGTGAGAGGTAAAGTGATTTGTTGAGTTGTATGCTCCCAGTGGTCTGTACGGGCCGCTGAATGTTCGAACCGAGAACAAGATGGC
>NMRB01000496.1:114864-147965 GCA_002633025.1 Notospermus geniculatus
GGGGGGGGGGCAGATCTGCTGTGAAAATGAATTGCTGATAGTCAATGTTAACTGAGAAGTGAAGTAGGCCTACATGTAACTGAGTGGCAAAGGGTTAACATTGAGTTCAGTTTTATGTGTGACCTGAAGAAGTCAAATCAACACATTTCCTGCACTCTTTCCTGATGAAGAAATGATTGGTGACTCAGGCCTACCATGGAGGAATGAAATCTGATCAACAAAATCCCTGGTGAATCGAAATGATATCTTTAGTTCTTAGCCTTCGGTGGGAAGGGGTTAATACCACATGATTGCCTTACAATCCTTGTTGAATGAAGATACATACCTTATTAGACCCCTTTGGTTGGGAAGGCGCCCCATAGTAGTTGGGTCACCCAAACAGTAAACAAAACCCATGTGCAATTCTAAAATTAGCATCATTCTGATGACGTTGCTATCATCATGGAAAGTTACCATGGTGCATCTTATAAAGTGCTTACTCAAAAAAGTGCAGAGTTGCACAATCACCAGATCACAGCAGGCTGAAATGAGCGAGTAGGGTGTTTTTTCAACGAATTTTCCCCAGGATAGTTAGCTGCCGATACAAAATATGCTTGGGATAGGTCACTGAGTATCCAATTCGCCAACGTTCTTCACACTGCCTCTCTGAATGCTCGAACCCAGAAACAAAATGGTGGAAGCCATTTTGGAAACATTGTGTCACCCCCTCCAACATGTCCAACGGAACAGCCACATCGATACTGACGTCACGGAGTACCTAGGCAGACCTTTTAGTTCTGATTTTGCCACATTGATGTTACCTTATTCATCAAGCACGTGCTTCTGTTTATTGAGTTACAGACGGGGAGTGTGTGCGACTCTGAGACGAGCCGTGCAAAATATGACCAAAAATCGCTTCAAAATCATGATATATGTTCAGATTTTGAAACATTTTTGGTCCACTGCACTGGATACAAACATGAAGTAAGTGGTGGTGGTGATTGATTTGGTATGCAATGAGCGGATTAGTGGGACTCGCGTCCCAACCGATGTCACGTGATGTGTGGAAGAAAAAGCAGAATTTTCCTGACTGAGTAATAACAAAATGGTCCCCACACTTGTGGTGTGGGGACCATAATAAATAACTACTATCTAGCCTAATTTTGTCGTAGTCCCTTGTTGCCAAACAGAAACTGCACCACGCGGTCGCACATGTACGAGACGACCAAGTCTGCTGCTAGAACTTGTAGAATGATGATACGGAACTGAAATTGAATGAACACACAAAATGATTAGAATACAAAACATCATTTTATTGTGAAGACAAGAAACGTACGTCTCGACACAAGAAACACGTGTGACACCCCATAATAAATCTAATGACCCCACCCCCACCCCATTCATTACGTATTTGTGAGGCGGTCTAGGAAAACCCATCGGATGTTGCATTTGAGGAAAGTGTTAACGGCCTTGGTTAACCCACACATTTCAATAGCTGAAATGTAGGGTCCATTCGTAACAGGTAAACAGTAGCCAGCGAATTCTGCAATTCTTTAAATTGGGCATTATTTTTCTTCGTTGAATTGGTTTATAAACCAATTCATTGAGATAAATCTCAATGAATCCTGGGAAAAAAACAAGTGTTACCTCCTGCGGAATGTCCACAATCTCGAATTGCTGTGAAATCTCTGGAATAATTCCTGTTGCCAAGGCAACAATCGCACCACCAGAAAACAATAGGCTGTATAGAAGTGGCTTGTTTTCTCTTAAACTCTCCATAAAAGGATGGCCCTAGAAATGAGAACATGAAACTTCATCTAACATTGAATCGAAAGGTGAACGCCGACATTATTAGGTCTGACAACACTGGGCAAATTTAATTCACAAGAAGAGGACATTGGAATGTCTGGAGAAAATGTGCACTGCCAAAGAAAGTCGCCCTCTCTATCATGTGAAGAGCAAGTCAGACCGGGGATCGAGCCTCAGAGGCGACAAGCACCAATGTCTCCATTGCGCCACCCTGACACAGTCCTTTAATACAACACTTGTTTTGGAGGCCAAAATCGTAGAGTTTACTTAACATACCTTATAATTGATAGCAAATGTAGAAATCTGCATTCCGATGGATATGAGATAAACAGTGGAATTTAATAAAGTTGGCTTGAATTCAGCTTCTAAGTTAACAAATTTCTCCTTCCTGGAAAAGAAAATGTGGACATTTTACAAAACTGGTGTGATGAAGTTGCAGCAGACTCAGTTTACAAACATTTCGGGACACACTATTAACAGCCACCATCCAAAACACAGGGTTATATCTAGGCCATTCTTGAGTGGCGCTGTGCTGTGCTGCTAAAAGGGAGTGCCGCTGTGCCCTTTCTTTAACCCCCTAGGGCACCGTGCCCCCTAAATTTTTTTTAATAGGTTTTTAGTACCCCCGAGACCATCTGTCATGGTCCCTTTTGGTCATATCACCTTAGAAACTGGCTTAAATTGGTTGTTGACAGGAGTTAGAGACCTTTTTAACTGACAAGCTTCTCAAATTCCATTAACATACATCAGATCAGTAACCTTTTCGCCAGACAAATCCAGTTAGTTCCAATATCAAACTTTAGATGGCAGCACTCGATCACTGGGCGGGGAGATAGTGGCATGACATGACATAGCAAAAGTTCAGCAGCTGGATGTCAGCCAAGGAGGGGCAAACCCATGGGCATTATTGGAGATCATGCATCCCCAACTAGCAGCAAGCACTGCCTAATATTTACTTAACAGAAACTCAAGTATATACCCCAAACTTACCTTGGAGGAGTCCTAGCCAATGCCTCCCTCATCAAAAACACTAAACTACCAAAATGAACACCAAATTGGAGCAATACTGTCAGGATAGTATACACGTTAAAAATATTAGGCAACGGGCGATTTTTGGATAATATCTTCAGGGGCTGAAATGAAAGAAAAGAAATGATTCAGACTCTAATCAGAAAAGTTAAGTTTACATGTATTCCGAAGCAGTGTGTCTATAAATAAACTCTTGCCAAATACTTCAAATAAGTCAAATACTTGAGGTAAGCTGGAGGTCACCTTCAGCAAATTGGACCTAACAAATCTCACTATTAAGAGCCTCAACAAAAAAGAGAAGTTTGATATTTCCTACTAATCATTCACTTACTTTTGATCTTGAAATAAATAGAAAACATCCAGCCAATAGCAGCCCTTGTATCGTGGCCTGCGAGTCGCTAAATTTGACTCCGTCTAAATAGAGTACACTCTGACTGTAAGCAAGGATAAGGGCATTCAACGCTAAGATCTTGAACATCTGGAGGGTGGTGACGAGGGTACAGCGGCCTTGTTTGATGATGTGACAAACTGGAAAGGGACAAAAAAGGGGTAAAATTTCTAAGAACTCCCAATGATCCAACCCCAGACCTCTACAGGTGGCAGATGCTGATGTTTCGACTGCCCCAATCTGACAGTTCTCAATTTCCCTAACCCACCACACATGGTAGTTGATAACTTTGAGGTGAACTTGGGAAGGCCACCCTAACGGTTTTCTATAACTCTAACTTACTACAGAGTTTCAGATTGTAAAGTTCCAGCCTAAAGAAGACCCCGGTTGGGGTCGAAAATTCGCAAATTTCTGGAAATTGACTTTATATTTATCATCATATTGTGTGTCGATTTTTGTGCTTGCTTTCTCTTTGGATCTAACTTACTACACATGGTGGTTGATAACTTTGAGGTGAACGGTGACGCAATGCTGGCATCGCCGAGTCGGACAACTTGAGCCTTTTCTTCCTCCTCCATCTCTTTCATCAAATCTTTCAATTTCTTCTGCGTTGGTGCCAAGTTTTCTCCTCGAGCAACCTGGCAAAATAACAAAGAAAACTCAAGTGAAATTCACCAGAGTGCAGTTTGATAACCATGTTCCAAAATTCCCCAAAAACTTATCCCTTTTACTCCCAAAGGCACGAGACATTTTGTGACATCATTTGCACACACCATGCCTGGTCTCAAGGTGTGGCGAAGCCAGACTTTGTCATTATCAGCTGACTGCTAATGACAATCAGTAAAGTCTGTTTCCACTGGAGCGGATTCTGCCGTGGTTTGGTTTGTGGTTTTCGCAGGGTTTTGGATAATCCTTCGATGGTTTAACAATGCATGTACGTGTACGGTAGTTGGCATGATCCCAATGCCTGTGAAAACTGGTCTGCTCGCCACAAACCAGAGCGGAATCCACTGAAGTGGCAAAGGACCTTAAGACTGGTGCCCACCTGTAGAATAACTCAAAATCAACAGCTAACAAATTTCAGTTCTTAGCTTGCCATATAGATGGCGTTTTGGTTCCAATAAGAGCATGACAATTCTGAACATCATCTGCCGGTACACTTTCCAACACTGCACAGCAGAAAGTGGCTAATCCGAGAATATCACGTGGCCGAGGCAGACGACCATAAAATTTACTCCACATTTCGAAAACTCCGCCAACATCATCCACAAATTGAAACCTACAGCTCTTGCTTTTGCTGCCCTCCCCTTTGGTTGTCCCTTGCCAGCAAAAGGTGGCGTCTTGACCTCTGGTGTTGCATTGGTGTTGTTCTCGACCACTTCATCTTTCTTCTTTCGTTTCTCAGGCAGACGTTCTGGGCCATTCGCAAGAAGAGCGACACCTGTTGGATAAATTGATAATGAATTTTATAGCAGGCCAAGTTGGTAACAAATGCCACAACGCTTGAAAAACTTCAAACTTTTCTAGCTAAACCTCTAACATTACTTAGACACTGAATCAAAGGCTGAGTGCCAAAATACGTCATTTTACTCTGTGGACAACATTGGGTGAATAAATGTACGGAGGAGACCAGAGTGCTCATAGAATGAAGAATGGTTCTGGCCAGGGATCGAACCCGGACCCTCAGAGGTGACAGGGTGCCATTGTTTCCACTATGCCACACTGAGAGTGACAACCCACTCTAGCATAACTCACCAACATGAGCGTGTTTTAGAGCCCCCACATCGTTTGTACCATCTCCACACATCAACGTAACGAAACCTTTGTCTTTTAGGGACGTGATGACAAATTCCTGAAATTTGAAGAAGAATTAGTCCCCGGTACGACATGTACAATGTTATTAGAAGAAATAAACCCTTATCCAGACACACAAAATATTCATATCAATCACAGCCGCGGATCAGGGGGGCACCCCGGGCACACGCCTCTTCTTCTGGTCAACAAATGTGACCCGTGCCAGCAAAATGAGTCGGAATGCGCCGAGAAGAAGACCCAAAGTGCACCCGAACGGATTATTAATTTCAGTATTGTCTGGCCATTGTGAAATTTGACTCTGCCAATTTCTAGAGTTGTTCTCTGGTGTCATGTTGAGTCTTCTTTCTGATAATAAACAAGAAGTCAATCTCCAGAATTCACGAATTTTCGACCCCAACCGGGGTCTTTTTCAAGTGGAACTTTACAATCTGAAACTCTAGAAAAGACTTTTCTAGAGTTTCAGATTGTAAAGTTCCACTTGAAAAAGACCCCGGTTGGGGTCGAAAATTCGTGAATTCTGGAGATTGACTTCTTGTTTATTATCATTTTGTGTGTCAATTTTGTGCCTTTTGTACCTTGAGTCTTCTTTCTGGCGCACTACGACTCATTTTGCTGGCATGGGTCACAAATCTGTAAAATCGACCGTGAAATTCTGGAATTTGGCACACCCTTTTTTCTCAAATCCTGGATCTGCCCCTGTCAATCACCCCACGAAATGAAGGAACCTGTGTTACAAACCTTCTGTTTTGGTGCCACCCGAGCAAAGACTTGAACATGGTGTAGTATGCTTGAGAAGAATTTTGGGTTGGTGTTAAAGAGGTGGCTTAGACCCTGCAAGGGAAAAGTATTCTTAACGTTATTCATTGCTGGGATTTTCATTAGAGGCAACGGTTCTTTCTATGATCAAAATCAGCAAAAATATTAACTTTTTCAGAAGCAAGGGCGAATGTCCGGCTAGCGAAATCGCTTTCAATGTTACTTCAATTTTTGTCCTTGCTTGATCACTGGTAAAATCGCCCTGAGAATTTCAGGTCATTTATGGTCGTACCCTCCCAGTGCGAGGAGGGGAGTGGTTGTGAAGACCCTGGGTGCGAGGACATGCTACAAATACGCACCTCTCCTGTCAGACACAGGTCATATTTCGAATACAGCTCTTTTCCACCAAAAGAGGGCACCATTGGTATGATAACCGAATCGTCTATGGACTGCCAGTGCCATTCTGGATCTGAAAAGACAAAGAGCGAGAAAAAGGTCAATAACGTCTGGAAACATAACATCAAAATCAATACTCCCTGTCCGAATTTCCAAAATACGCCATTCTGAATCCAAACAACCTATTTCGGGCAGATGCGAACGCGCTCTCACTCGACCCTAAATAACCCAGACGACCTTAGTTAACCTCATAGCCGGTGAGTTCACGATTATTAATATCAAAGAAATTGTGTCGAGTTTTAACAGATGTTTGTTCCAGCAGTTTGTCTGAGTGGGGGTTCACAGATTTAAGCGGCAAGTGTACCGTACTTAGTCTGCAGGGGGTAACGGCTGCAGTGGTGGGCGTGATGATAATAATGAAAGTGATATCAACGTGAGGCTTATATGTAGAACTTTCGACAGAAATATGGACTCAAAGCGCTTTCACATTATTTTAAATCCATATCACGCACTTCCTGGGAAGTGTTAAGCATGATTCATTGGCGCATGGATCTGGTCCATTTCCAGTCCGCTTGCCCCTAGTTTTCTGGATAGGACAACGCAAAAGTCAACTTGATATATTTTTACGGACCTGAATTTGGACAAAATCCATGTGCCAATGAAACCCGCTTTAGTCCTACAGTCCAGCCACAAAGCGCATAGGCCTGAATTCGACACATTTTAATCGTGTCCGGATGAGAGGGTTAATCTCAGAATGATTCGTCTGGAATGACCCAGACATTAGGGTCAAACGCCATGACCTTTCTACCACCTGTGCACCTAAATAAAGCCCAGCCACACGATGAGTGCAGTTAGGGCGTGACCTCACACGACCTCCATGCCCTCGCCAGGACACTCTTGACTTGCCGTTGCAACCCCTGACCCTTTACTGAACTGCTCTCGCAGCAATGGCCAAAAACAATGTGCAGCGATTTAGCACAAGGTTGATTAAAGTTGATCACTGATAGACATTGACAAAATTTAAATGATGGTCAGATTCGTCACACATGTACTGCCTGAATAAAATGTAGTCATTATTTTGTCAATAAACTTTTCCATGTTGTTCTCATTTCTTCTGTGAACTTGCCTTCAAGTTTGGAACAAGTTGGGGAGTGTGCCCCTTTGGTGTTTTGTGACAAGGGAGGTGGAAGCATCCCCCCTTTGTGTGACTCACTCCCCCAGTGGCAGGGTCATATGAGAGGAGGCACATGAATAAACTGGAGACAGGGTGGGGAGGAATGTTAGTACCGGTAGTGACGAGAATCCGCGATGGTGTAGGATGAGGGAGGGTGATGAACGTTGAGTGCAGCATCGAGTGTAGGCGGAGCAGAGGACAAGATGGCAGGGCTGGAGGCAAAACGAGGGTAGAGGGAGGGACAGCAGGAGACTGACTTCAGGGCCCATGTGCATAAAACATCCGAACTGAAAATTTCCTGGAATGAGCACTGCGGGAACTGGAACCTGGGAACCAGGCTATCCCTGATGGTGGTGGTCAACTCTGCTTGGTGTCAACACTTTTGTACCAGACTCAGATTTCCTCCTGCATTACAAACAACAGCTTATGAGCAGCCACAATGCCCTTACACTCCTCTCGCAGTGTTTTGGTTTCCTCTGTATGCGCCGCTCACAAAACACTGCTTTGAATAGCCAGTATTCTGCCGATTTACTGCCAGATGGCACCACTATACTGTTCCCACTGCCGCGCCGGAGAAAGCAGTGTTCTGTGAGCGAAGCATACAGAGTGAATGAAAAACTGCAAGAGGAGTGTACATTAATGCCCTCAGTTGGTGAATAATATTCTCCAGAAAACTGATAAAAACAGACAAAACAAATTATTTTGTTTTGTCTGCATATATTCAATATGCAGTGAGGAAATAGATGTTTTATTGTGAAGACATGAAAAGGTTTACAGATAAAGTCGATAATAACATTTAAACCACAACTCCCCACCAGTCTCCCCACAACACATCTTGAAATATTAAAGGGCAGTATTCCTCCCCAATCCTGTGCTGTGCAAAATTACCTGCGTTAAGGGAGACCTCTATTGAACAATGTTTTTGAAGAACCACTTATCAACCTGGTCCCAAGTAGAGCGACTCTTGTTCCAAGAGTATTCACGTTACACTCCTCTCGCAGTGTTTTTGTTTGCTCGCGGCTCTGTATACCGCTCCGCTCACAAAACACTGCTTCGAAAAGCCAGTATTCTGCCCGATCGACTGCCAGATGGCACCACTGCTGTTCCTGCTGTCGCGCCGGAGAAAGTGTTTTAGGATTTTGCTTAGTAATACAATGTAGTTGCAGCCTGATGGTGGGCGCTGATTGGTTAACAGAAATAGTGCCATCTGGCGGTAAATCGGCAGAATACCGGCCATTCAAAGCAGTGTTTTGTGAGCAGAGCGGCACACAAAGTGAACGAAAACACTGCGAGAGGAGTGTAATTCACATATGCATTGTATTGTAATTGTACATTCTCCAAGACTGGGGAAAAGGCAAAACTCGACCTTCAGACTGCGCTCCACCATCGAGCATAATCCAAAGGTGAAGTGGCTGAGGACTTGCTACTTCAAGATGACACAACATAGAGTCATCAAACAGCCTCATAAACAGGCTATCAACCCAACATCCCAGTGAAATTCAATGAATCATCTTACAGTGTGTTTCTTCTATATGTCTGTGCAAACATTCCCCAAAGTACCCGGTACCCATTCCAGTGTCTGTAGCAGTACATGAAGCTTGTGCAGGGATGGTGCTACCCCTCACCAAATTGGCGATTTGGCCATTGCCCGGGCTATTTCTTCAATGTGGCTAACAAAGATTAATTTGGCCAATTTATATCAATGAAAGTGCATAAGAACTCTTAAATTTGGTACCTACATGTATAACTCAATGTCATTCGGCTAACATTTTTGATGAAATTTGAGAAGGGCTAGCCCCATCCCTGGTTATGTGCATTTGGTGTAAAGGTATATGTTATAAAATTCAAAAGCTGAACACTGTCAGCGCTTTGTTGAAATAGTGCTAATCAGAGGGATTTTATGCATGGAGCTTTCATAACTTTACAAAATAGTTTCTACATGATAGAGCAAACAATACATTGGTCACAAATGGACAATAGTTAATTGAGTATGTCAAGTTATGAAGGCTTCGTGAATTTCATCCCTGATTACTGAAATAAAACTGGGGTGGAATTCAACAACAGAAAGTGGTGTAATTGTAAAGTGTACTTGTAACACATTAGTCACAGACATCTCAATCAATAGTGACTTTCTATGCTGGGTAATTAGGCTCATATCTTTTCGGCAGTGAAAAAAGCTAAGCACCTTTTGTGTAAACTCCCAACACGCACAGCATTTTTTCCCAACCTTCAGGTAAGATATTCAGTTTAGGTGCGGATCCAGAGGGGGGCGGCACCGGGCACGCGCCTCCCCTTTTGGCCAACAAATTTGTAAAGTCGACCGTGAAATTCTGGAATTGGGTGCAAAGTTCAATGTTCCTAGCACAGGCCGCCCCCTCTTTTCCCAAATCCTGGCTCCGCCCCTGGAGTTGGACTTCCAACAAGGCAAACTCACCAAATCTTTATACTTCCAGTCATGACATAGCTGCAGGTGACAAAGTAAGGCTCCCCTGTACAATTTTTGGAACTATTTTACGTAATTTCAAATTTAGGATACAACTTATTTTAGTACCATAATTTCAAATTTAGGATACAACTTACTTCAGTACCAAACTCTTCATTACACTTATGAATGATAACACTGAAAACAAATAACAAATTGAAATAAATAACTACTATCTAGCCTAATTTTGTCGTAGTCCCTTGTTGCCAAACAGAAACTGCACCACGCGGTCGCACATGTACGAGACGACCAAGTCTGCTGCTAGAACTTGTAGAATGATGATACGGAACTGAAATTGAATGAACACACAAAATGATTAGAATACAAAACATCATTTTATTGTGATGACAAGAAAGGTACGTCTCAAAACCAGAAACACGTTTGATACCCCATAATCCAATGACCCCACCCCCACCCCATTCATTACGTATTTGTGACGCGGTCTAGGAAAACTCATCGGATGTTGCATTTCAGGAAAGTGTTAATGGCCTTGGTGAACCCGCTCATTTCAATAGCTGAAATGTAGGGCCTACTTCGTAACAGGTAAACAGTGGCAGATCAATGCACAGGTAATCTGACAGCCACTGTTGATCATTGAGAAACATCCGACGGGTTTTCCCATACCGCCACAAATTTTCATTCATTGGAACGAAGAGTACACCCGGGAACAAATGCCCATAGCCAGCAAAATCTACACTTCTTTAAATCAGGGGTTATTTTTCTTCGCTGAATTGGTTTATTTCAATGAATCCTGGGAAAAAAACAAGTGTTACCTCCTGCGGAATGTCCACAATCTCGAATTGCTGTGAAATCTCTGGAATAATTCCTGTTGCCAAGGCAACGATGGCACCACCAGAAAACAACAGGCTGTATAGAAGTGGCTTGTTTTCTCTTAAACTCTCCATAAAAGGATGGCCCTAGAAATGAGAACATGAAACTTCATCTAACATTGAATCGAAAGGTGAACGCCGACATTATTGGCTCTGACAACACTGGGCAAATTTAACTCAACAGAGCCGCCTATTTTTTGCACTTTCCATCTGTACCTTTCACCGCCACAAAATGCAACTGCATTAAGCTGAATAGAGAACAGTGTAATGAGTCAAGGCAGTTTATGGTGGTATCGGCATCTGGAGAGATGGCGGATTGTGGCGCTGCCGGCAGTAATTGGTCATTTTGATCTCTACATTAGAGGTGATGGGGATTTTTGTCAAAAAGTGGGCGTGGTCTTCTAGGCGGCTAACGGCAGGGGGGTTTAGGGCGGCATGGGCTCTATTGGGTTAATTTACAACAAGAGGACATCGGAATGTCTGGAGAAAATGTGCACTGCCAAAGAAAGTCGCCCTCTCTAGGCCTATCACATGAAGAGAAAGTCCGTAATTGAGCCCACCTCAGAGGCGACAGGCACCAATGTCTCCATTGCACCACCCTAACAGTCACTACGACACTTGTTTTGGAGGCCAAACCTGTCGACATACCTTATAATTGATAGCAAATGTAGAAATCTGCATTCCAATGGATATGAGATAAACAGTGGAATTTAATAAAGTTGGCTTGAATTCAGCTTCTAAGTTAACAAATTTCTCCTTCCTGGAAAAGAAAATGTGGACAATTTTCAAAATCGGTGTGATATGAAGTTGCAGCAGACTCAGTTTACAAACAGTTTTTCACCATACATCAGATCAGTGAACTTTTCACCAGACAAATCCAGTTCCAATATCAAACTTTAGATGGCAGCACTTGATCACTGGTGTGGGGAGATAGTGCCCTCTCCTGAACTGAGGGTCAGAGGCATGCTATCTCTGGACTCGGCAGAGGAAAGAAGAAGGGCAAGTAGCGGAGATGGATATGGATCCAGCACTCCCGCCTGCACAGCAAACAAACACTCGGCATGCATCTTGACATATCAAAGCCTATCACTTCGGCCTTTGAACTACGCTCCGAGTGCGTGTAGAAGTGGTAGGAACACTTTTCAGGGCAAAATGTCAGCATGCCTTGGAAATGCTTTTGTGACGCCAATCTTGTATCCTCTATGCCTCTTGGGAGGCAACAAGAAATAAAATTGCTTGTTAATATGCATGTCTCAGTGACTAGTTATGGGTAGTACCCGTCCAACAAGTGTAGCGATGTCACTGTAGTGGCACTGCTGTAGTGGCATCACAACTGTAGTGCCATCACCATTGTAGTGGTATTGCAACCTGAGCATGACATAGCAAAAGTCAGCCAAGGAGGGGCAAACCCATGGGCATTATTGGAGGTCGTGCATCCCCAACTAGCACCAAGCACTGCCTAATATTTACTAAACAGAAACTCAAGTATATACCGCAAACTTACCTTGGAGGAGTCCTAGCCAATGCCTCCCTCATCAAAAACACTAAACTACCAAAATGAACACCGAATTGGAGCAATACTGTCAGGATAGTATACACGTTAAAAATATTAGGCAATGGGCGATTTTTGGATAATATCTTCAGGGGCTGAAATGAAAGAAAAGAAATGATTCAGACTCTAATCAGAAAAGTTAAGTTTACATGTATTCCGAAGCAGTGTGTCTATAAATAAACTCTTGCCAAATACTTCAAATAAGTCAAATACTTGAGATAAGCTGGAGGTCACCTTCAGCAAATTGGACCTAACAAATCTCACTATTAAGAGCCTCAACAAAAAAGAGAAGTTTGATATTTCCTACTAATCATTCACTTACTTTTGATCTTGAAATAAATAGAAAACATCCAGCCAATAGCAGCCCTTGTATCGTGGCCTGCGAGTCGCTAAATTTGACTCCGTCTAAATAGAGTACACTCTGACTGTAAGCAAGGATAAGGGCATTCAACGCTAAGATCTTGAACATCTGGAGGGTGGTGACGAGGGTACAGCGACCTTGTTTGATGATGTGGCAAACTGGAAAGGGACAAAAAAGGGTTAAAATTTCACAGAACTGCCAATGATCCAACCCCAGACCTCTACAGGTGGCAGATGCTGATGTTTCCACTGCCCCAATCTGACAGTTCTCAATTTCCCTAACCCACCACACATGGTAGTTGATAACTTTGAGGTGAACTTGGGAAGGCAACCCTGACAGTTCTATATAACTCTAACTTACTACACATGGTGGTTGATAACTTTGAGGTGTACTTGGGAAGGCCACCCTGACAGTTTTCTATAACTCTAACTTACTACACATGGTGGTTGATAACTTTGAGGTGAACGGTGACGCAATGCTGGCATCGCCAAGTCGGACAACTTGAGCCTTTTCTTCTTCCTCCATCTCTTTCATCAAATCTTTCAATTTCTTCTGCGTTGGTGCCAAGTTTTCTCCTCGAGCAACCTGGCAAAAGGACAAAAACAACTCAAGTGAAATTCACCACAGTGCAGTTTGATAATCATGTTCCTAAATTTCCCAAAAACTTATCCCTTTTACTCCCAAGGCACGAGACATTTTGTGACATCATTTGCACACACCATGCCTGGTCCCAAGGTGTGTTGAAGCCAGACTTTGTCATTATCAGCTGACTGCTAACGACCATCAGTAAAACCTGTTTCCACTTGAGCGGATTCCCCCGTGGTTTACGGTGAGCGGTGTGATTTTCGCAGGGTTTTGGATAATCCTTTGATGGTTTAACAATACTTGGCGTGTTATTTATCCCAATGCATGTGAAAACCACTCTGCTCGCCGCAAAACCAGAGCGGAATCCACTGAAATGGCAACGGACATTAAGACTGGTGCCCACCTGTAGAATAACTCAAAATCAACAGCTAACAAATTTCAGTTCTTAGCTTGCCATATAGATGGCGTTTTGGTTCCAATAAGAGCATGGCAATGAGGGGTCGCCACTTCTCCACGGAAAGATGTCGCTGCGACCAAATCAGGCCTTTTCATTGTCTTCAGGACGTCATCTCCGTGGCAATGTGAGGTGCGAGCATGAAGCCACAACGTCACGGCAGTGTGACGTTGACGTTCCGAACAACGTCACAGT
Organism: Notospermus geniculatus; assembly: GCA_002633025.1. Classification (NCBI taxonomy): domain Eukaryota; kingdom Metazoa; phylum Nemertea; class Pilidiophora; order Heteronemertea; family Lineidae; genus Notospermus; species Notospermus geniculatus. The sequence goes on from NMRB01000496.1 coordinate 128,670, forward strand.
GGAAAAGTGGATACGGTCGCAGCGCCATCAAATGGTAGAAAAAATTAGGCTACCTCCCCATTCTGAACATCATTGACACTTTCCAACACTGCACAGCAGAAAGTGGCTAATCCAAGAATATCACGTGGCCGAGGCAGATGACGATAAAATTTACTCCACATTTCGAAAACTCCGCCAACATCGACCACAAATTGAAACCTACAGCTCTTGCTTTCGCTGCCCTTCCCTTTGGTTGTCCCTTGCCAGCAAAAGGTGGCGTCTTGACCTCTGGTGTTGCATTGGTGTTGTTCTCGACCACTTCATCTTTCTTCTTTCGTTTCTCAGGCAGACGTTCTGGGCCGTTGGCAAGAAGAGCGACACCTGTTGGATAAATTGATAATGAATTTTATAGCGAGCCAAGTTGGTAACAAATGCCACGACGCTTGAAAAACGTCAAACTTTTGTAGCTAAACCTCTAACGTTAATACTTAGACACTGAATCAAAGGCTGAGTGCCAAAATACGTCATTTTATTCTGTGGGCAACATTGGGTGAATAAATGTACAGAGGAGACCAGAGTGCCCAGAGAATGAAGAATGGTTCTGGCCAGGGATTGAACCCGGACCCTCAGAGGTGACAGCATGCCTTTGTTTCCACTATGCCACTCTGACACTGACAACCCACTCTAGCATAACTTACCAACATGAGCGTGTTTTAGAGCCCCTACATCATTTGTACCATCTCCGCACATCAATGTAATGAAACCTTTGTCTTTTAGGGACGTGATGACAAATTCCTGAAATTTGAAGAAGAATTAGTCCCCAATACGATGTCAACCCTTAGTCCAGATATGCACAAAATATTCATATCAATCACAGTCGCGGATCGGGGGGGGGGGGGGGGGCCNAAGACCCAAAGTGCACCAACGGATTGTTGATTTCAGTATTGTCTGGCCATTGTGAAATTTGACTCTGCCAATTTCTAGAGTTGTTCTCTGGTGTCATGTTGAGTCTTCTTTCTGGCGCATTCCGACTCATTTTGCTGGCACAGGTCACAAATCTGTAAAATCGGCCGTGAAATTCTGGAATTTGGTGCTCCCTCTTTTCTCAAATCCTGGATCCGCCCTGTCAATCACCCCACAAAATGAAGGAACATGTCGTACAAACCTTCTGCTTTGGTGCCACCCTCGCAAAGACTTGAACATGGTGTAGTATGCTTGAGAAGAATTTTGGGTTGGTGTTAAAGAGGTGGCTTAGACCCTGCAAGGAAAAAGTATTCTACATGTATGTTATCAAAAATAGATAAGTGATGGTTGGGATTTTCATTGACGGCAAGCTCCTTTCATTTCTTTCTTCGGCCAAAATCGGCATAAAGATTAGCTTTTAAGAGGCAAGGACAAATGCCCTGCAAGCTGCAGCATTTTCAGTGTTATTTCAATTTTTGTTCTGGTTTGATCACTGGTACAATCATCCTGAGAATTTCAGGTCATTTACGGTCATACCCTCCCAGTGCAAGGAGGGGCGTGGTTGTGAAGACCCTGGGTGTGAGGACGTGGTACAATACGCACCTCTCCTGTCAGACACAGGTCATATTTTGAGTACAGCTCTTTACCGCCAAAAGAGGGCACCATTGGTATGATAACCGAATCATCTATGGACTGCCAGTGCCATTCTGGATCTGAAAAGACAAAGAGCGAGAAAAAGGTCAATAACCTCTGGAAACATAACATCAAAATCAATATTCCCTGTCCGAATTCCCAAAATACGCCATTCTGAATCTAAACAATATCCCACACTCCTTGTTAACCTATTTCGGGCAGATGCAAACGCGCTCTCACTCGACCGTAAATAACCCAGACGACCTTAGTTAACCTCATAGCCGGTGAGTTCACGATTATTAATATCAAAGAAATTGTGTCGAGTTTAACAGATGTTTGTTCCAGCGATTTGTCTGAGTGGGGGTTCACAGATTTAAGCAGAAAGTGTACTTAGTCTGCAGGGGGTAACGGCTGCAGTGGTGGGCGTGATGATAATAATGAAAGTGATATCAACGTGAGGCTTATATGTAGCACTTTCGACAGAAATATGGACTCAAAACGCTTTCACATTATTTTAAATCCATATCAAGCACTTCCTGGGAAGTGTTAAGCATGATTCATTGGCGCACGGATCTGGTCCATTTCCAGTCCGCTTGACCCTAGTTTTCTGGATAGGACAACGCAAAAGTCAACTTGATCTATTTTTTACGGACCTGAATTTGGACAAAATCCGTGTGCCAATGAACCCCGTTATAGTCCTACAGTCCAGCCACAAAGCGCATATGACTACAGGGTGGGCCAGAGAAAGTGTCCCTCGAACAATACCATTCCTACTGTTTCCCTGTTGTTCAAGGGACACTTTTTCTGGCCCACCCTGTAGAATCTAGATATTCGACGCATTTTACTCTGTGTCCGGATGAGAGGGTTAATATCAGAATGATTCGTCTAGAATGACCCAGACATTAGGGTCAAACGCCATGACCTTTCCACCACCTGTGCGTGTAAATAAAGCCCAGCCACACGATGAGTGCAGTTAGGGCGTGACCTCACACGACCTCCTTGCCCCCGCCAGGACACTCTTGACTTGCCGTTGCAACCCCTGACCCTTTACTGAACTGCTCTCACAGCAATGGCCCACCGAGGACACAACTTCACCTCAAATTGATACCCTGTTTATTGGCATCGTGGTTTGATTCAAAGGTCTTTTTGAGTTCATCCTTTCACATGGGGGGGGGGGTGAACCTGTCCCTGTGAACTTCTTTCTACACCGACAGAGGGAAAACCCAACATGATCCAAGAACCATGCGGTATGGGTTTCATCTTCACACAAAAATAGACTTGTCTATCAAAATAAATACCGGTATATGAAATCACCTTCCATCGTGAAATTCAGCATTGGGGGGGGAAGGGGGAGGGGGAAGGGAGGCAGCTTTTCACTGCCGGTCAGGATAATATTCTACATACGTGTAGCAGGCTTTTGAAGTACTGAATCTAGACCGAAGTGCCAAAAACATTACTGGTCCTACAGACGATATTGCATAAATTAAGGTTCTGTAGGAGGAAACTGGAGCACCCGGAGAACACCTGTGCTGTCAAAAAAAGGAAGGCCTAGGATTTGTTAAGACTGGAAATCATACTTCTTTTTTTGTAATCAAATTCGGAGGGGTGCCAACAGCACATCCTCCCGTAGCAGGGTTTGGGTCTCGCTCCTCTTCATTCACTTGCACACAAGAGGGATGAAGAGGATGAGGAAAAACCCCTGCTGTGGGAGGATGTCACAGCAGGACCCATCACCTGTTCTGAACATCATCAAATTGGGGGGGGGGTACTATTTTTAACTGCTGTGCGCATTGCTATTCAGAGTGGCGATATGGTGGTTAAAAGGTCAGTCAGATCAAATTTCAAAGAACACCCTAACTAACCTTGACCTCTGACCTTACTTCACCTCCACGACCTCACCAGCCTACTCCGACCTCACCAGCCTACTCTGACTCCTGATTGGTACCCCTGACCCTTCCCTGACCTGCGTAAAGCGGCAACTGCCACTCAAGGACACACACCGCAGAGGTAACCTTTGCTATAAACCGATATCATATTGATCACTTTCATCGAGGTTATTTCCATTGGGATTTTATCACAAAGAAATGACTAACCAATTAATCCTGAGGGCATTCCGTCAAAGTTGACCCAAGCTTCATTAGGCAATGGCGCAGAGCAGTGCCCACCACGCCGTAACAATGGACTGGTTCCTCTTTACAAAATATTGTCCCAAATTGCCACTTTTTCTATATTAGTACCATATTATGGTATCATATTATGGCCAGAAATCATGAAAAAATTGTATATTTACGTACCAGTTATTATGTTGAAAATACATGTAATTTTAAATTTTTTTTCTAGTTTTTTAGATTTTTCAACATAATTGATCCATGTTAAACTGGTTGGCCCTATTATCTTCCAAAATAATAGCTCTTAGGTAAATATACCTTTTTTCATGATTTCTGACCATAATATGGTGCCAGTGCCAGGTTTAGAACCAACCCTTCACTGACATCTAATGCTCATCTTCATCAATAGAAAATTCGGAAGTTATATGCCTTTTACCACCCCCTAGTCAATTAAGGCTAACAGCTTAAGGACCATTCAATCGATCAAATACTTCACATCAAATTTCTAAACCTGCTACTGGACACAATACCACAAAAGCCTCGAAATTTTCTACAATTACAGAATCAAGTTCATCAAATTAGGCAAATCAGTTTTGCTCAATGCCAAATGAACCGACCCCCCCCCCGCGGAGTGTGCATAAAATCGCCCCACAAAGAATCCCGTTGGCAAGAATGGCCGCTCATGTGTCATGGCAAAAACCAACAGACGGAGAGCACGACCTTACGCCTTCCGAGTGACCCGAGCAGGACACTGAAGATCCACGATTGCTCCCCGTGACCTATGCCTGACCCTGGCAGCTAACCGTGGCCTTGCGAGGACACCTCCAGTCGCCACTGCCTTCACCTCCTGTGATCGGGACAAACGTTCGCCATGACAACACAGCAGGGTCTCGTCGTGAAATCCGGAGCGACGCGGTTTACTTCCCTGGTTTATTTATCGTGATTGATCTTGTCCTTTTCGTACCAAACGAACTATTTTACACTCGTACGGGATCGAATGTCACCTATCGTGAAGAGCCGTCATTGTGTTGGCGTGATTCATATCAAATAACACGACAGGACCGCCAAGATAAAAGATTCACCCCCACAGCAAGTTAGACGACATAAGTCGTAAAATCAATTAAACCTCACTCAAAAATAACCAAATTACTTTTTAAAACACAATATTAACATCTAACAAATTACTTGAAATATCTCAAAAATTATCTCAAATATAATTTTTTATTTTTAAAATATTTGAGTTAAAGCGAATCGACAGCGGATTTTGTTTACATTTGGCTGGTGTTTGTAAACACAAAATTCAGCCAATCAAAATGCACGAAAATTTCTTTGTTGACATTCTGGAGAAGTTTGTTTACATTTTTTCCTGAAAATTCGTCCCCTTTCAAATTCTATTTCTAAATCAAATTTTTTCGCTTTCGATTCGCTTTAATAACAAAGTGACAAATTTCCCCCAAAAGGAATAAACTGGATAACTATGCAATCTTTCAACCGACTGACCCGGTATATTTACGATGACAACATAACTAGATTTTATTGGGTATGTATGGATCCAGAACAGGGCGACTTACTTCCCTGGCCTACATAGCATGATTTGCCCCTTCCGAACTATCTGAACCACCGATTCGATATAATAGAGCACACAGGTTAGCATCGACAGACGAGGTAAGTGGAGTTCACTTCAGTTCACAAAGGGTGCAGACGTGAAGGGATGTCCCATTCTTTGTCATTCAAAGCAAATGGGAAATTTAAACAATTTAAAGGACGACATCTCCCAACATTTTGCAACGACTTCCGCCCAGGAAATTTCACAATTTTTGGGGGGAGAGCAAGTAGCAGTTCAGGGCATTAAGTACTCTCGAAACAATACTGAGTGATATCTACTGATGTAGGAGGAAACTGGAGCACTCTGGAATGACCGGGATTGAACCCGCAACCTCATTGGTGGCAGGTGTGGACGTTTTCACTGTGCCATTCTGACGACCCCATTTTCCTTCTATTCCTGGCCGCCATCAAACCCTCAAATAAGTCCTCACTGGAATTTTGGACCGCGAAATGCAGTTGAGCTGAGTTTGTCATTTCTCGTTCATTTTTGCTGAGTCATGAATAAAGCCGACATGAATATATTACGGGTTATGCAGTCACACAGACAAAGACATTGTATTTGCATATATAGGGGTCTCGTGAATCAACAACGCCAGCTGTTCTCACGGCCGTTATTTAAACGAACTAACGGGTGATAGTCGACACCCTAGTGGGTTAATATAAACGCCACCAATAATTTTGAACTTTTAGAATCAGTATGAGCGATCGGAATTCCACGCTGATTAACGCAGCCTGGCACAAAGCCACGGCGTCAAAAGAATATCCCTCGACAAATTTTTAGAATCAGTATAGCTGAGCGGTGGAAATCCCGGCCTGTTAATATCAGGTCAAGTTCAGATCGTTCAATGCCGTTTCCTTGTCAGAACATGATTGGAACAAATTGACCTTCATCGACCTTGCGATTCCAACTCCATTCTAAACTTGGGTGATAGACTTCCAAGAATAGCACACGTCGATCATTGATCAAAATGGTATCGGTTTATTTTGGGGCCAACAATGAACCGCCAATTCTTGTAATTCAGCGACTTGACACAGTTTCACATTTATGAAAATGGGAAAATGGGAACAAGAATGAGAAGTGAATTATAGTCCTTTGAGTAGCAGCATCATGGGTCACGACAGGTAGTGCAGTCCAATAAGGCACTCTCAATAACTGGCAGGTAATTTCCTTCAATATGCATAACTCACATAATGGACACCTCAATTCTTTATAATACTTCCATGCCTCAATACATTACAGACAGATTTGTCCAGTCCGGAATTTCCCAAGACTGGTGTCCATTAGGCCTAATATATTGATGTAGTTTCAATATTGTGGACACCTCACTGCACTGTGGGTTCTATTTTCAATCGAGACCGAGTATGACATTAACCATGAACAAATGACACACAATAAAGAGGAACCAACGTAATGCGACCACCTCAGTATCACGACCATTTCAATAATGTGACCACCTCACTGAGATGACCACTTCTAACTACAGTGGAACCTCTCTAGGGCCGGATCCATGAGGGCGTGGGGGGCGTACGCCCCCCTATTTTTGGCAGAGCAATGATTTTTTTAGCAATAAAAATTCAAGTATTTTGAGCTCAGATGCCAGGAAAATGCATCTAAAAGCACTTAAATTGCCAACTTTTTGTGGGGGAGGGCCCCCGATTTGGCCTTTGCACTTTCGTTGTTCGCCACCTCCGTCGAGCTATGCCCCCCTTTCTGTCAACCCTGGATCCGGCCCTGCTCTCTATTAAGGACACCTTCGGGACTGACAAATGCTGTCCTTAATTGAGAGGTGTCCTGATTACAGAGGTCAAAATGAATAAAATGGTCAATTTGGGACAGAACTTTGGTGTCCTTAATAGAGAGGTGTCCTCCGGGCAGAGGCGGCCGTTAAAGGAGGTTCCACTGCAATCTTTACACTGTCCTGAATGTTCCATCTTTATTTGCCATTTACAGAAACTTATGACCGGGGGCTGCCACACCCCGACTCAGATGGAGACAACTGCTTTGAATACTGTAAACCATGAAATTTTCACTTGCGTTTTATTTTTGCGATTTTCGCATTCAAGGGTCAAAACACGAACATAAATCACGCGAAAATTACTATTCTTATTATTCTTTTGAAGCTGAAGGGTTCCAATTGCGAATATTTATTCTTCGCGAATTCGTAGATCACCAAAATCGCGAACATTTAGCGTCACGAAAATATCACGGTTTACAGTATCCCAAACAGTAATTAGGCAGATTCAATCCTCCATAAGCGACAGAAGTTCATTCACCAATAGCAGACAATTGCTCGGTCATTGATCTCGCACACGAGTCAATGACTTGGAGTGCCCTGGTTTATATCGGCAGACACGTTCTTTCTGGATAAAATCAGGAATACAAGGAACTCGGCTGCACGGGGGGACTGGTATCAGGTTAGGTCATTGATCCTGGCTGATGAATTTCAAGTCATCGACCCCCATTTAATCATCATATTATGGTAACCTACTCTGAAAACTAGGTCACACCAATTTTTTCATGCTATTGATTGCCATTTTGGAAACACACAGCTGACAATTATTTTGATCCACTTCTGGGAGAGACAGAGAAAAAATATTGATTAGAATTCTGACTTGTGGCCTACCGTGCAAAATTTATCATTCAATGTCATTTATTTATTTACCGGAGTGCGGAAGCAAGGTTCGTTTTAGCTTTGGAGACCGAGAATTCATGGTTTTCTCAACTGGACTGAAGTGAAGGATCAAATGATGTGTTGAAAAGCTGCTCCTTGAGTTCCCTACAAATGTTTCTAGAGAGGCTGGTTAGGCGCAGACTCAGAGGGGGCCGGGCATCCACCTTCCCTTTTGACCAACACATCTTTAAAATCGATTCTGGAAGAATTCGGAGCAAATCATTGAAATTCACTGCAGATTTCAATGTTCCTAGCATGGGCTGCTCCTCTTTTCCCAATCCTGGATCTGCACCTGGGGCCTGAGGCTGTTTCATAAATTGACTTTAAGCTACCGGTAATGGTACCTTTAACCAAATGGAAAATGCATTGAAGTTAATGGTTCCATTTAGCCTAAAGTCACTTTATGAAACCGGCCCCTGGGTAGTGAGAAGTACAGTGGAAAATGCAAACAGCATCATGTTGTTGTTATTATCAATTCATTGTTGACATTATGTCCAGGGTGGAAAAGCAACTCCCTTAGAGTTCGTCTAAAACCTTTTCGTATCAAAAAGATGCAGCACTTTTGGCGTACTACAAAGAATGAGAGAAGACATTATGAGGAAAAATCATCCTTGAGGCGGTTATCAACCTGTGCTATGAAGGAGTTAAAAGGTCATCCTCCCATCGCAGAGCTTTGGTCTCGCTCCTCTTCATACGCTCGCACACAAAGCGTATGAAGAGGAGCGAGACCTCTGCGATGGGAGGATGTTAAAAGGTCGACCTAGAAATGCCAGGGTGACATTCGAAAGGACATTGGCATCAGATTCATCGCAATGATGTCATGAAAAATACACCTCAGGCGAAACGTGTAACGCTGTTTTTCTTGAGACATCCAAGCAGGAAAGGTCATATGGTGCATCAATGAGACAGGGCGGCCATCATGGATTACCGGGGGAAATTCGAACAATTCATTAAAGAGATTTAGCCGCGGAAGTCAAGAATAATTTTGTGGCCCACAAAATTAATTTGCAATTTCTAAATTACAAATTTCGTATTTTTTAGCAAATTACATGTACATCCCTAGATAAGCCGAGGTTTTGCAGTTGACCATGTTCTAAATATTATTCAAAGGCAGCAAAGCCACAGTCATTGTGCAAAAACATGTACACTCTTCGTAGACAAAAAATTCCTAATGCAAATTGATTCAAAATGGCGGCATTTACCGGTAATTCTATATTCAGACACCATTGTTTTGTGGGAACTTGGTTGGAAGAGCACATTGAAAATGTATGAGCCTCCTTCACACAGTGGGGTAAAAACGTCAATGGCTGATAATAAAGCAGTTCAAATAATGGAATCAGGTTGTTGAGGTTGTCAGAGGTTGATAGTCTGAAGGCCGACAACATTCAGCCAGACAAGCTCAGGTCGGTGACTCCTGAAGGCTGGTCAGTCACCCCTACACCGCTAGGATGAACTCACAAATCCCTATTCTCACCAGGTGAGCTGAGGGCAGTGACCTGCTGGGCTGGCCAGTCACCCCAGCGCTGGTATTTGAACAGCAAATTCCCTATTGACGAGGTTATGTGAGTGCACTAGACTAGCCATTCACTGCTATGACCTCAAGATCATAATGACGTCATTTTTCCGAGATCAAAACCCTCCATGCCACTGATGGAACAATTGTGCTATGGAGGCTGAGGCGGCTGCCCTCCAAAGATTATGGTTTATGGATTGTTTGTTTTCCTGCTAGGTAGGCCTAATTTAATTTGACAACTGACATGTGTCACAGTACACTCGCTGATTTCGCCTGTAGGCAAAGTAATACACTCATGCTGGGCTCAAGTGAAATGATATCTCCCTAGGTCAATACGTACATTTCGTTATTTCGTTGTCATTTCGGTATTTCGTTAAGTATCATAAGCCTCCCAAATTGCCACTTTTTCTATATTAGTATGATTTTATGATTTCTGAATCACTTCCATCTAATATCACCTTTCATTCATTCCTGTGCCACTTTCACTGACATCTAACGCTTATCTTCATCAATAGAAAATTCGGAAGTTATATGCCTTTTACCACCCCCTAGTCAATTAAGGCTAATAGCTAAAGGATCATTCAATCGATCAAATACTTCACATCAAATTTCTAAACCTGCTACTGGACACAATACCACCAAAGCCTCGAAATTTTCTAACAATTACAGAATCAAGTTCATCAAATTAGGCAAATCAGTTTTACTCAATGCCAAATAANTGGCAAAAACCAACAGACGAGAGCACGACCTTACGCCTTCCGAGTGACCCGAGCAGGACACTGAAGATCCACGATTGCTCCCCGTGACCTATGCCTGACCCTGGCAGCTAACCGTGGCCTTGCGAGGACACCTCCAGTCGCCACTGCCTTCACCTCCTGTGATCGGGACAAACGTTCGCCATGACAACACAGCAGGGTCTCGTCGTGAAATCCGGAGCGACGCGGTTTACTTCCCTGGTTTATTTATCGTGATTGATCTTGTCCTTTTCGTACCAAACGAACTATTTTACACTCGTACGGGATCGAATGTCACCTATCGTGAAGAGCCGTCATTGTGTTGGCGTGATTCATATCAAATAACACGACAGGACCGCCAAGATAAAAGATTCACCCCCACAGCAAGTTAGACGACATAAGTCGTAAAATCAATTAAACCTCACTCAAAAATAACCAAATTACTTTTTAAAACACAATATTAACATCTAACAAATTACTTGAAATATCTCAAAAATTATCTCAAATATAATTTTTTATTTTTAAAATATTTGAGTTAAAGCGAATCGACAGCGGATTTTGTTTACATTTGGCTGGTGTTTGTAAACACAAAATTCAGCCAATCAAAATGCACGAAAATTTCTTTGTTGACATTCTGGAGAAGTTTGTTTACATTTTTTCCTGAAAATTCGTCCCCTTTCAAATTCTATTTCTAAATCAAATTTTTTCGCTTTCGATTCGCTTTAATAACAAAGTGACAAATTTCCCCCAAAAGGAATAAACTGGATAACTATGCAATCTTTCAACCGACTGACCCGGTATATTTACGATGACAACATAACTAGATTTTATTGGGTATGTATGGATCCAGAACAGAGCGACTTACTTCCCTGGCCTACATAGCATGATTTGCCCCTTCCGAACTATCTGAACCACCGATTCGATATAATAGAGCACACAGGTTAGCATCGACAGACGAGGTAAGTGGAGTTCACTTCAGTTCACAAAGGGTGCAGACGTGAAGGGATGTCCCGTTCTTTGTCATTCAAAGCAAATGGGAAATTTAAACAATTTAAAGGACGACATCTCCCAACATTTTGCAACGACTGCTGCCCAGGAAATTTTACAAGTATTTTTGGGAGAGCAAGTAAGCAGTTCAGGGCATTATAGTACTCTCGAAACAATACTGAGCGATATCTACTAATGAATGTAGGAGGAAACTGGAACACTCTGGAATGACCGGGATTGAACCCGCAACCTCACTGGTGGCAGGCCAATATTCCTTCTATTCATGGCCGCCCACGAACCCTCAAATAAGTCCTCACTGGAATTTTGGACGGCGAAATCCAGTTGAGCCAGGTTTGTCATTTCTAGTTCATTTTTGCTGAGTCATGAATAAAGCCGACATGAACATATTCCGGGTTATGCCATCACACAGACAACGACAATGTATTATGCATAGGGGTCTTGTCAACCTATGCCAGCTGTTCTCACGGCCGTTATTTAAACGAACTAAAGCGTGACAGTCGGCACCCTAGTGGGTTAATATAAACGCTACCAATATTTTGAACTTTTAGAATCAGTATGAGCGATCGGAATTCCACGCTGATTAACGCAGCCTGGCACAAAGCCACAACGTCAAAAGAATATCCCTCGACAAATTTTTAGAATCAGTATAGCTGAGCGGTGGAAATCCCGGCCTGTTAATATCAGGTCAAGTTCAGATCGTTCAATGCCGTTTCCTTGTCAGAACATGATTGGAACAAATTGACCTTCATCGACCTTGCGATTCCAACTCCATTCTAAACTTGGGTGATAGACTTCCAAGAATAGCACACGTCAATCATTGATCAAAATGGTATCGGTTTATTTTGGGGCCAACAATGAACCGCCAATTCTTGTAATTTGCCACACGACTTGACACAGTTTCACATTTATGAAAATGGGAAAATGGGAACAAGAATGAGGAGTGAATTATAGTCCTTTGACATTTGAGTAGCAGCATCATGGGTCACGGTAGGTAGTGCAGTCCAATAAGGCACTCTCAATAACTGGCAGGTAATTTCCTTCAATATGCATAACTCACCTAATGGACACCTCAATCTATACTATAATGGACGGTAGCCATGTTGGATTTTGTTATCAACCTGAGTTGACCTAATATCTGCTATACCTTGCTATGTAATAACTGTACACAGTTAGGGTGGACCGGACTCTCTGCCCTATCTCCTCCTTAGTTAGGGCTTGAAGCCTACAAAGAGCGGCCTATGTGTACAGTACAATATGAGGAGATTGTATTACGGTATTTTGGTTTTAAAAGAAGTGCTGGTTTGTATGAAAAAGAGAGAAAATCAGATGTGTGGTGACCTGCGCTGCCATCTACAAGAATGGCAGTGACCTACTACCAACAGATACACGGTGGGACGCATGTGAACCTAGCTATCATGAATCTGGGTCACCTTGGCATTAGCCTGGAGATAAGGCTGATTGTGTAATAAACCAGATGTGATGCTGCTGTTTAGAAAGTCAAAACTCCTCACTGCTCATGGATTTGACGGTTAACGATTAATAAATTAATAAACTACCCCTCTCCAAATAAACTCATCAATAAAGCAACAGACCCTCTACCACAGAATATTCTAGACAAACTAACTGCCTCAAAATGTGCTCGCCACGGGTCAATATGCTAGTTCTTTATAATACTTCCATGCCTCAATACATTACAGACAGATTTGTCCAGTCCGGAATTTCCCAAGACTGGTGTCCATTAGGCCTAATATATTAATGGAGTTTCAATATTGTGGACACCTCACTGCACTGTGGGTTCTATTTTCGATCGAGATATCGAGTATGACATTAACCATGAACAAATGACACACAATAAAGAGGAACCAACGTAATGCGGCCACCTCAGTATCACGACCATTTCAATATATTTGACCACCTCACTGAGATTACCACTTCTAACTACAGTGGAACCTCTCCGGGGCCGGATCCATGGGGGCGTACGCGCCCTATTTTTGGCAGAGCAATGATTTTTTAGCAAGAAAAATTCAATCACATAAAAATTCGAGTATTTTGCGCTCAGATGCCAGGAAAATGCATCTAAAAGCACTTAAATTGCCAACTTTTTCTGCGGGAGTGCCCCCGTTTTGGCCTACGCACTTTCGTTGTCTGCCACCTCCGTCGAGCTACGGCCCCCCTTTTCTGTCAACCCTGGATCCGGCCCTGCTCTCTATTAAGGACACCTTCGGGACTGACAAATGCTGTCCTTAATTGAGAGGTGTCGTGATTACAGATGTCAAAATGAATAAAATGGTCAATTTGGGACAGAACTTTGGTGTCCTTAATAGAGAGGTGTCCTCCGGGCAGAGGCGGCCGTTAAAGGAGGTTCCACTGCAATCTTTACACTGTCCTAAATGTTCCATCTTTATTTGCCATTTACAGAAACTTATGACCGGGGGCTGCCACACCCCGACTCAGACCGAGACAACTGCTTTGAATACTGTAAACCATGAAATTTTCGCGTGTGTTTTATTTTCGCGATTTTCGCGTTCAAGGGTCAAAACGCGAACATAAATCGCGCGAAAATTACTATTCTTATTATTCTTTTGAAGCTGAAGGGTTGCAATTGCGAATATTTATTCTTCGCGAATTCGTAGATCACCAAAATCGCGAACATTTAGCGTCGCGAAAATATCACGGTTTACAGTATCCCAAACAGTAATTAGGCAGATTCAATCCTCCATAAGCGACAGAAGTTCATTCACCAATAGCAGACAATTGCTCGGTCATTGATCTCGCACACGAGTCAATGACTTGGAGCGCCCTGGTTTATATCAGCAGACACATTCTTTCTGGATAAAATCACGAATACAAGGAACTCGGCTGCATGGGGGACTGGTATCAGGTTAGGTCATTGATCCTGGCTGATGAATTTCAAGTCATCGACCCCCATTTAATCATCATATTATGGTAACCTACTCTGAAAACTAGGTCACACCAATTTTTTCATGCTGTCCTCTTCCATTGATTGCCATTTTGGAAACACACAGCTGACAATTATTTTGATCCACTTCTGGGACAGAGAAAAAATATCGATTAGAATTCCGACTTGCGGCCTTCCGTGCAAAATTTATCATTCAATGTCGTTTATTTATTTACCGGAGTGCAGAAGCAAGGTTCGTTTTAGCTTTGGAGACCGAGAATTCATGGTTTCCTCAACTGGACTGAAGGATCAATGTGCTGAAAAGCTGCTCCTTTCCTACAAATGTTTCTAGAGAGGCTGGGTAACAGGCGTGGACCCAGAATGGGCCCCAGGCACGCGCCTTCATTTTTGACCAACACATCTGTAAAATTGACTCCAGAATTTGGAGCAAATCATTGAAATTCACTGCAGATTTCAATGTTCCTAGCACAGGCTGCCCCCTCTTTTTCCTAATCCTGGATCCGCCCCTGGGGCCTGTTTCATAAATTGACTTTAAGCTAATGGTACCTTTAAACCAATGGAAGATACATTGAAGTTAATGGTACCATTAGCCTAAAGTCACTTTATGAAACAGGCCCCTGGGTAATAATGAGAAGTACAGTGGAAAATGCAAACAGCATCATATTGTTGTTATTATCAATATTCATTGTTGACATTATGTCCAGGGTGGAAAAGCAACTCCCTTAGAGTTCATCTAAAACCTTTTCAGTATCAAAAAGATGCAGCACTTTTGGCGTACTACAACGAACGACAGAAGACATTATGACGAAAAATCATCCTTGAGGCAGTTATCGACCTGTGCTATGAAGGAGTTAAAAGGTCACCCTCCCATCGCAGAGCTTTGGTCTCGCTCCTCTTCATACGCTCGCACACAAAGCGTATGAAGAGGAGCGAGACCAAAACTCTGCGATGGGAGGATGTTAAAAGGTCGACCTAGAAATGCCAGGGTGACATTCGAAAGGACATTGGCATCAGATTCATCGCAATGATGTCATGAAAAATACACCTCAGGTGAAACATGTAACGCTGTTTTTCTTGAGACATCCAAGCTGTAAAGGTCATATGGTGCATCGATGAGACTGGGCGGCCATCTTGGATTACCATCACGGGGAAATTCGAACAGTTCATTAAAGAGATTTAGCCGCGGAAGTCAAGAATAATTTTGTGGCCCACAAAATTAATTTGCAATTTCTAAATTACAAATTTCGTATTTTTTAGCAAATTACGTCCCTAGATAAGCCGAGGTTTTGCAGTGGACCATGTTTTAAATATTATTCAAAGGCAGCAAAGCCACAGTCATTGTGCAAAAACATGTACACTCTTCGTAGGCAAAAAATTCCTAATGCAAATTGATTCAAAATGGCGGCATTTAATTCTATATTCAGACACCATTGTTTTGTGGGAACTTGGTTGGAAGAGCACATTGAAAATGTATGAGCCTCCTTCACAGTGGGGTAAAATCATCAATGGCTGATAATAAAGCAGTTCAAATAATGGAATCAGGTTGTTGAGGTTGTCAGAGGTTGATAGTCTGAAGGCCGACAACATTCAGCCAGACAAGCTGAGGTCGGTGACTCCTAAAGGCTGGTCAGTCACCCCTACACCGCTAGGATGAACTCACAAATCCCTGTTCTCACCAGGTGAGCTGAGGGCAGTGACCTGCTGGGCTGGCCAGTCACCCCAGCGCTGGTATTGAACAGCAAATTCCTGTATTGCCGAGGTTATGTGAGTGCACTAGACTAGCCATTCACTGCCATGACCTCAAGATCATAATGACGTCATTTTTCTGAGATCAAAACCCTCCATGCCACTGTCCTAGACAGGGGCGGATCCACGATTTTGGGAAGAGGGGGTGCACTGTGCTAGAAACATTGAAATCTGGTCTGTGGTGAATTTCAATGATTTGCTCCAAATTCCAAAATTTCATGGTCAATTTTACAGATTTGTTGGCCGAAAGGGGGCGTGCACCAGGTGCGCCCCTTGGATCCACGCTGGTGTCATCTAGAACTTCTGACGAATACCTGCAGAGGCCGAACACCATAGCATTATCAACAGTTAGAGCTGTATAGCCGAAATCTCATCTCTCACCTCTAAGGTTACAGGTTCCACCCATTCTTCATGAGATAGAGGGCAGGGGCGAAACCAGGGAAAAGAGGGGTGCCCTGTGCTAGGAACATTGAAATTTGCACCCAACTCCAAAATTTCAGGATTGATTTTACAGATTTTTTGGCCAAAAGGGGAGGCGCGCGCCCGGTGCGCCCCCTCTGGATCCGTGCCTGGAGGGTGAAATTGACTTAGCAATTTTCCAGGGCTCTCTGGTTTCCTCCAGTTGGACATGAAATTCGCCCAATATTTTCTATTTAGCTAAAATTGGCACTCGATTCTCAAATTATCAAATGTGCCACTTTCTATTTATTAGGGCTGAATGTGATAGCACCACAGACACCAACAACTCACATGTTATTTGGCGACACAACATGTGCAAAGATATTTGTCACATTTTTGCAACATAAGACCAAAATCGTGCACATGGGGGTGCATGTGCTTGGAGGACATCCTCCGGACAGCCCACAGCCAGCCACCTGTCACGTTGTAAACCCCTTCACTGTGTAATTTTTTAGTTCAAATTTTTCTTTCTCAAAAAAAAAGTATTTGACACATAAGGTTCCGGACGTAATATAACGTCCTACGCACTGTGACGTGCCATTTCCTTGCAAGGCGTACTATTATGCCCTACGCAAGCTGAGATCCTCAGGTGTTTTTGGGGGTTCCCTGGATTTCGTAATGACTAATAGTACGCCGGACCCAGTTAAGGGGCTATGACAGTGGTATTTTCTCTGTTGTTGCAATGTTCACACAAGGAATGCGGATTATTGTCTTTTCAACCATTTTTAAAAACACCCTGTAGAACGCTCATGGGACTGAGGCTAATTTGTGTTTGTTTACCTTACGAAATATCCTGTTTCAATCCAGGTATTCAGGTGCACTATCTCTTTTTATTCAGGTGGCAAAGGGCAAGGTTGAAAAGCATAATAGACTTCGCACACTTCCTTTGTTTATATTACACCACTGATTTCAAAATCTGGTGCACCTAGATGTTCGGAAAGGGCAAGGTTATGCTTGAGTGCAAATAAACTTGTCACACTTCCTGTCTGCCAACTTGTTGGATTTATATCATCAACACCACAAAAGGGGTCATGTTGGCACCATTATTTTCAGAAAGTCCGTAAGTACTAAGAATGTGCGATACTGTACTGGGAAACATCAAAATAAACACCAAGTTTTAGTACAGAGGAATAAAACAATAATATAGAACAGATAAAGCATTTTGTGTGAGGATGGTTTGAGGTCAAGTTCAAGACCCAGTGTTCTCCAACTCCTATTTACTGCCTACCTGCCACCAAGTCAAAGTTTTGACTGCCGCGTCAAAATCCAGTTGTGCCCTGCACCGCGTCAAAATGTTTCACAGCCAAGTCAAAATCTAGTTGTTTTGTCCAACCAATTTGTGAAAAATTCTTATTTAGGGCATCCACAATGAAAAAAAAACAAGTCCAAGACCATTTAAACCTCTGAAATGCATGATATTGCATTTCAGTTCTCTTTTGCCAAATTTTCTGCAGTAAGCCCCTCCTCGACTCACCCTTCACAATGAGACTCGCATTACACATTCACAATTCCTGCCTTGTGGTTTGCTGTACCGCCGAGTCAAACCATGAAAAGTTAGAAACACTGATGACCTTTACAAGGTCAGGGTGAGCAGTGCACCCCTGCCTGAGTGTACAAACCTGGGTCTCGATTTGATGGCAAAATGAGGGCCAAATTCTACTCGGATGCATAACTTCTCTGAATTTATTTCAGCCCCTAGTAGCAACCTACACCTTTGGGGCCATGGAATTTCACTCGGGGTACTACCAAATTTTGACTACAAGATCACAGGTCCCAGAAACAATCCAAAAGGGACTTTTCGAAGGACTGCACCTCGGATAGGAACGCGACTCAACCAAACTTTTCATGACCCATTTATGATCCAACCTATTTCGCGGGGTCATTAAACTTCACCATAACTACTATTAATAACTGTTTATGCTGCACTAAGCGTGGGGGTATTAAACCATGCCGCTGGAAGAACAAAGGGTTTAGAAGTACCCGTGCACGCTAAGCAGAAAATAGTGCACACAAAAGTGCAAAATATAAGGTATAGCCAGGTCCATGGGTGTAGAATTTATACGGTGATAAATTTCTCCCTTAAAGTTCATACATAGGTCTTTATATCAGTGATAGCACATATGTACGCGTGCTAGGCTTTCTGCCAGTACTTTTGAGGTAAAACAACATAAAAATTTTTGCCCGAGTTCAAAATCCGGGCTCTCCGTTGGACAACTTTTTATCTTTTATTGCACTTGCCAACGATAGAGTTGAGAAATGTTAGAAGTGTTTAGGGATGCAGGCGCAGATCCAGAGGGGGGTGCACTGGGCGATCCGCACTGGGCACACGCCTCCCCTTTTGGCCAACAAATCTGAAAAAGCGACCGTGAAATTCTGGAATTGGGTGCAAATTTCAATGTTCCTAGTAACGGGCGCCCCCACATTTCCCAAATCCTGGATCTGCCCCTGGGACGGGTGGTGCATGTCGCTGAAGCATGGCTGAGTGGGACGTAAATATCTTGACAAGGCAAGCCACATAAGATTGTGGAGGTAGAACATTCATTTGCACACACCCTGTAACATGGACCAGTCCATACACAAGGCAGGGGGAGCACACTTCCACACGCGAAAAAAGAAGATTCCAAATATGAGTGAGACTGCAGCAGGTTCAAGGTGAGAGAATGACCTTGATAAAAAATTTCGCCAGGTACATACCTAACGACCCGCACCTCGCTGATGAACCAATTAAATTGAATGAGCGGAATCAATTCAGGTCAAGGTCAATCCACGATCTCAGCAGGTTGCAGCATCTGTCTCGCTCTCACCAATTGTTCTCATCATTTCAATGAATTTTTAACCCTCTCCTGTCCGTAACTGACCCCGATTCTGGACAGGACTGATTGCCCACCATCGTCATCTATCATTGCAGACGATGAATGAAAACCATGACCAATAGTGCTAGCTTTGCGTCTTCTGC
>NMRB01000496.1:148018-208062 GCA_002633025.1 Notospermus geniculatus
GATAGGAACGCGACTCAACCAAACTTTTCATGACCCATTTATGATCCAACCTATTTCGCGGGGTCATTAAACTTCACCATAACTACTATTAATAACTGTTTATGCTGCACTAAACGTGGGGGTATTAAACCATGCCGCTGGAAGAACAAAGGGTTTAGAAGTACCCGTGCACGCTAAGCAGAAAATAGTGCACACAAAAGTGCAAAATATAAGGTATAGCCGGGTCCATGGGTGTAGAATTTATACGGTGATAAATTTCTCCCTTGAAGTTCAGAGGTCTTTATATCAGTGATAGCACATATGTACGCGTGCTAGGCTTTCTGCCAGTACTTTTGAGGTAAAACAACATAAAAATTTTTGCATGAGTTCAAAATCCGGGCTCTCTGTTTGGACAACTTTTTATCTTTTATTACACTTGCCAACGATAGAGTTGAGAAATATTAGAAGTTTTCAGGGATGCAGGCACGGATCCAGAGGGGGGCACACCGGGCGCGCGCCTCCCCTTTTGGCCAACAAATCTGTAAAATCGACCGTGAAATTCTGGAATTGGGTGCAAATTTCAATAGCAAAGGGCACCCCCTCTTTTCCCAAATCCTGGATCCGCCCCTGGGACGGGTGGTGCATGTCGCTGAAGCATGGCTGAGTGGGACGTAAATATCTTGACAAGGCAAGCCACATAAGATTGTGGAGGTAGAACATTCATTTGCACACACCCTGTAACATGGACCAGTCCATACACAAGGCAGGGGGAGTCGGGTCTTCATCATACTCTCATACACAAAAAAGAAGATTCCACCAAATATGAGTAAGACTGCAGCAGGTTCAAGGTGAGAGAATGACCTTGATAAAAAATCTCGCCAGTTACATACCTAACGACCCGCACCTCGCTGATGAACCAATTAAATTGAATGAGCGGAATCGATTCAGGTCAAGGTCAATCCACGATCTCAGCAGGTTGCAGCATCTGTCTCGCTCTCACCAATTGTTCTCATCATTTCAATGAATTTTTAACCCTCTCC
This sequence comes from Notospermus geniculatus, assembly GCA_002633025.1. NCBI lineage: Eukaryota > Metazoa > Nemertea > Pilidiophora > Heteronemertea > Lineidae > Notospermus > Notospermus geniculatus. The sequence goes on from NMRB01000496.1 coordinate 149,038, forward strand.
TGTCCGTAACTGACCCCGATTCTGGACAGGACTGATTGCCCGCCATCGTCATGTATCATTGCAGACGATGAACGAAAACCACAGCCAATATGCCAGCTTTGTATCTTCTTCGTATCTGATCGGTGCTGCCACCATTGGAATTCTTCACAACTACACTATAGATTGGAATGAATGCTCAGTAGGAGGAAACCAGAGTGCCCGGAAAAACCTGCGCTGCCAAAGAAGCGCCCTCACTGTCACATGAAAATGGGTGCAGCTGGGGATCAAACCCGCAACCTCAACAACGACAGCAGCTGATGTTTTCACTGCACCACTCTGACAGCAGCTTCAACCAAGCAGCAAACACAAGATGATGAAGATATGTTCAAAATGTTTTGCTTATGAAATAATTTTAATGAAATTCACACCAACGCAATGAAATTAACACTAGTTCCTCCCACAACCCCACAGCATTCTTGACATTCACCTTCATTCTTGACATTCACCTTGCCAGGACTATCAACCAAATCAGCACAGATCCATGCCATCCCATGGCCTTCGAACACCAGCAAGGTTACGCCAATCGCAAAGTAGGTCAACTAACGTCTGAGGATATCATAGGAACCCTGACATCGGAGGTGTCCTTCACTCCCACAGAGCTAACCCTGACACAACGATTAGATAATCAATAAAACGCCGTTTTCCTCAACCCTGACATGGAAATATCACGAAACCTTCGGAGGATTGTGAGGTTCTAGTGGGTTGTTCTTGACATCGATGATGCTTGTGTGAAGGTCTGTGAAAGTTACACGTGCTGAAAATAGGCCTGGTGTTCAAACAATCAATCGTCAAGAGGGTCAGGGCCGAATGGCATAAGTCGTTGACTTCCTCTAATAATTCGTCAACTCAGCATTTTTGCAGCCACCAAAGCAGGTGCAGAACCGATTTTAAGCTTACAATTCATTGGTTACAACCGTAGACAGATCCAAGACGGGCATTCGGCAGAAAATTAAGTGTCGATTTCAAAAAAGTCTTCATGATTTCACATCGATTCCACAGAATAATCACAAGTGAAAGGGGGCGTCCCCCAAATTTGTGCCTACAGAGGCATAGACAATTCTCAAATTGACGTAAACGAGAAAGATCTGCGCACTTCCGCTGAAATCGCAACCACAACCTCGGTCTGAAACTGAATGACATGACGCAGAGAACCCCACGACAGTGACTTCGACAACATTGCGTCAGAGTCAACCATTGCTGAATCATGGATTCAGCTGGTTTCAGATCGAGGTTGTGCTTGCGATTTCGGCGGAAGTGCGCAGATTGCGAATTCGATTATCGTCCCATATGTTGTATTGATCTTATAGTAGTTTAGTACAGGGTGTCCCATAACATGGCCGAAAACAGAGGAACGACTCCCACCTTCATGGTTGATGTCGGTCACCAACGTGATACAACCCCCTCACCCTGACCTCAATTCACCCAGTAAAGTCACTGATATCCCATCGGAGTCCTAGAAATTGCCCTTTCGTCCCACTATATGACCTTCAGGCCCTGTTTATTGGCACACAGACAGAACCTGATTGAACAGGTGCTATCATGATGCGTTTATTCAATGATTTTCAATATAGTTTGTGGACACTGTATGAAATATCATTCAATTTGAACAGTATAGACTTTGAAAGAGAAATTAATTCACTCAGACTGCCGAGCTGCGCCAAAACATTGGAAGTATGGTACCGAGTGTCAAAAAAATTTCAACTGAAAAACATTCTTCAGCAAAAATTGAGGATAGACCTTTGACACCAACTCAACATGACCCCGACCAGGGCAACGGAGAAATTTGGAATAAGGAAAGTGTGCCAATTACATGTATATTCAGTCCCAACAGTCCCATATTCTCACCCTGAATGTCCTTATTTTTGCCCCATCAACCAACAAGTGTCCCATTATCTCACCCATGACATATTATTTAACCAGCTGACCAAAAAATGGACTTCATAATCACAGTTGCTGGACTCATCCATGCATTTTTCAAGGGGTGTAGTGTACACTGTAGCCGTGGTTACACCTGTCTGAAAAAGCCCGGACTTTTTGAAGCCCGGGTCTGAAATAAGCCCGGGCTTTTTGAGAATGTATGCGGCATGTATGGGATGAAAAGCCCGGGCTTTATTTAGACACGGCGATTCACAGGTGTAAACGCAAAAAGCCCGGGCTGAACCCGGACTCAGCCCGGACTTTTATGTAGTGTAACCTAGGTATGTGTGAGGAGTTGTGGCATCAACTCTTTAAACCACTTCATTGCCGTGTTCTGCTATAATACCCAGACAGGGCGTCATGACACCAAATGTCACATGTTTATGTTAGCATCATATGGTGTCACCCAAACACCCTTATACATGTACTGCAATGATACCGCTGTATTTTGGCCATTTTGATTTATCATTCTGTTCTGGCTTCATTAGTAACCATTCTGGCCAACTCCCAACGGCCTGTTTTTGGTTCAAAGGAAATGGTTAGAATATCTCCTTAGCCAAGTGGCAATATGCCATAGGGGAAAATGTCATAACACGAAAATAACACAAAAAGAGAAAGAGACAATAGCATGAAAGGAATTATAGAAATATCTGACGGCTGCATTTAGAAAAGTTGTTTATATTGAGAAATGGGTCATGTCAGAATATTTCTGCACCCAAAGAAGGTTGTCTCTGTTGTTGTAGAACAGAACTGGGTCACAGGGTCAGAATATCGGCCACTTACCGGTAATGAGGACCCTAGGTACACCTTAAAGGGACCCTATACATGCTACAGGTAGCTAGCTATCAGGCTCATATCAGTATGGGCACTTCATCACAGGTGGCGCTAGCAAATGAGAACGTACCGGTACATACAGATTTTGGCTAAAATACATGTATTGATGTTTCATGTATTTTACTTGCAACACATGTCAGAGTTAGGTTCTCATGCCAACCGATCGGTGTAACTGTAATTAAATAGGCACATCCAAATGCCTATGAGGAGGCTGCCTGTAGCTTCCCTTTAAAACTTGTTATAGAAAATATTTTTAAATGAGAAAGATCATGGAACTATGCTGGGTGGGAACAAGATAAACGGGAATTGGGACAGGAAATGGCTAATTAATGCGTAATTAGAACAGAAGTTCATTATGATTATAAATTACATGTAGTATTTTTTAATTCGCAAATGAAAGAATACCATTAGAAGTCATGAAAAAACTTTGACATTTTGGCAGATGGAACACACCAGCAAGAACACATCAGAATGTCAGCAAAAAGTTTGATGATGGGTAAGAGAAGGACTCAGTCTTTCCACCAGAGGGTGCTCAGGTACTAAATTAGTACCCTCAAAGGAACCGAAAACTAAGGGCCATTTTCTTTAAATTCATGAGGTTTTTGTTGATTATAAAAAATCCAGTATCTTCAAAAAATTTTCTGTCAGATACCCTCTTAGCCTCCGTTAATTATGATACATCCTGTATAAAGTATGGTAGCCCGGTAGGTTTATTCATAAACAGATCCAGATAGGAGACAAAGGTTGGACTGAAAAAACAGACAAAGGTAACTAGAACATTTTGACGTAATTACCGGTGTTGCCTTTGAGTGCAAGATTCTCGGTCTGGAGTGCTATAAATAGAACACAATATGGACTGCGCTGTTACTTTTATCATATTCCATTTATAAACCTGACCCTGTTCAAAAATAAACTTATCACTCAATGACGCAACTTGGCAGACATGATTCTCAATGTCGACAGGGTCAGAAGTTTCTAATCTGTGCCGCTTAGGGTCACACGGACTGAACTGGGTCATTCCCGGCGCGTGGAGGTCACACGTAGAACGCATCGACTGGTTTAGGAATTTGGAACACGGTGACACAGATTCAACTGAATGGCATGTTGAGGCAGAAATCGGAGTGTTCTGTCTAGACTTCCTGATGTGAATTCTATCAACACAATTGGAACAATGATAACCTGGAGATTTTCCAAACGAGCGTGGTATTTTATTGATCATGAAAACGGGATGTCAATTGTTGTGAACAGCCTTTGTTGTGTTTTGTTCAGAGCCTGAGTGGTCCAGTGCAAACATCAGTGGCTATCACCGCTGAGATAATGGGTTCGATTCCCAATGTTCTCTGTATGGGTTTTCTAGGGTCATGGGGTGGCCCATCCTACCTTGGCATTTTACCACCCTACCTAAGAAGTAGCCACCCTACCTTACAGTCCAATTTTGTAATGGTTTTCTATTACACCCCCTACCTTAAATTGGTGACCACCCTATTTTAATTTGCAAAGTAATGGGAAATCCTGGAATTTCAAGGGTACCACCGCACTTGAAGAAATCCTGTGGAGAACACTGGATTCCCAGTCATATGCTTTCCTTCTATGCCAAAGGGACAACCCTCTGCCGAGGCAGTTTTCACCGCGTGCTCCGGTTTCCTCCTGTATCTCATGACACAGTGCACCGTGAAGAAATGCACTTTGATTTGAATATACTGCACCAGATCACATTGAGTCAAAATTGAGCCAAAAAAGACCCAGAGTACACTGTGCTTCTTCCATCTCCTTATTATGGCAGTATGCCGTATGGAGGGTACAAAAGTTAAAATGGTGACACGACAAAACATGGCCTAGGGTTCATTCAGAAGAAGAAAGAGTACAACTTAAAATGCTCATGCAGAAGTCACATGTCCTCATTGGGACCGAGAAATATGTGTACTTTAATGAGGACTCAAGAGTACATGTAAACACGACTTGATCAATTTCCTCTATTTTCTGAGATGCGTGTCAGGACCTTGTTACTATTTTTGTCCCTATCGATAGAGTACACGCATCACAATTATTTGACAAGTACCGGTAAGGGATCTTCCATTGCGTCGATTGCTAACGTCAAGTTGGTGGTGGAGGGGGTATGACTCTGGCCCTCCCCCCCCCCCAATTTTTGATTTGCTTGATGTATGTACATGTACTGTTGTCAAGCAAGGCAGTCACCAAAATTATGAGTGGAACTTGCAAATAATCAACTGTTTTCCTGAAATGCAATCTTGTCAACATCAGAATCTATTTTGGCCTAGTTGGTCATTGAGCCAAAAATACACCACAGCCCCCCACCCCACCCCACCCCACCCTCGAGAAAATGTGCCATCTGATAAAAAATTACATTGAAATTCTTCAGTGAAAAATCCCGAGGCCTAAATCCGAGAAATTTTCAAAAATCTGTGAAATTTTCCATCACGGCAGACGTGACCTCACTCAAAGATGAATTCTAATCCGTTTTAAACAGACTATAATACGTCATTTTATCCCTCTCAAATCGAGAGCAACCTGGCACTGAAAATCCATTGAAAGAGAACAACACTTGCTTGAAGTATGTCAGCTTGGTTTAGTTTTAGAGATAGATTTTTATGTGTTTTTAGGTGAATCAAATAAAGTCAAATGTGCTTCACCGAATTATGACAAAACACCAGGAGAGGGAACCCGTCACTTACACAAACATTAACTGTGTCAATTTTTTACTCGTATTCATGGAAACGGGTGCAAAACAGAACAATTCGCTCAGTTAGGGGTGATGATCGTGCACTATAAAGGAGCGTATAGTGCACATGTACTCTTACATCGCATCAAAATACCGGCACTTTCCATTTGTCCAAGATCCACCATTATGTTTTGCTCTGCTGCCAATACTTATAGTGCTTTTTTTATCCAATTACGAAGTGTGTCACCTTGGTCTAATTCGTTTATGAAAACACGGAAAAGTTGCACTCGTTATTCTGGGTTTTATCACCAACCACTTGTGTTGCTGTGACGAGCCTTTTGTTGCGTAAAACATGAAATGCACTCAAGAGCACTTCAGTTTTTGCCAGGTTTTTTGCACTTATTTATACAGTCACCGTTGCACTGGACTGAACTTAATGCAGCTTTTTTTAAAAACAAATGGTTTCAGTCAGCGTTCAGTCTTCAAAACTCAAGTTTTGCGGCCAACAATAATAACGGGCCAGTCAGCCAAATTCAGTGTTCTCCATGGCATCAACCTTCAGATAATTCCTTCGATTCACCACCCCTTTAATAAATGATTTTTTCTATTCTTTAAGGGAGACTCCATCCATTGTGTAAAAGTTTGAATTTCTGAAATGTCATTAATACATTCAAATTCTTTGATATCTGCAACATGTCTTTTTAAAATCAGCAAACTCATCATTTTAAGCATTTTTATTGCATTCGAAGGGACCACTGCACAGCACATGTGAGAGATGTCATATAAAAAGACTCATACGCGTTCAATGCATATTTATGAAGGTACAACCAATAGGCCTAGCAGTCACAGTATTAGCTCATTCACTACAAAAAAGGTCGTCAGCCTATTGACACTAGTGACATCAGAACTCATGGCAATAGTCTCCATGGATTGATAAAAATTCAAAAGTTTACAATGAGTGGAGTGTCCCTTTAAAGATAACCCTGACACCTCAAAGTACGAAAATAACAAGCTTTACAGTCTGACTCCCTCCAAGAAATTTCCAAGAAGGAAACCGGAATGGAACCATCCATTCCCGAGGTGAGTAGCACTTAATAGTTTTCTCCCACACGCCCGAGGCAGACGCCTGTCTGAAAAGCAGGAAGCTCCTACATACACAATCATTGATATGGTAATTCCCTATTAATTACTGCAATATCCAAGTGCAGACGATTTCTTCTCGAACTGTGTCAGTCTAGTTCAATTCTGTCCATCTGGTACACAAAGGTGATAAACAAGTTTGATTGGGTTTCCGCTCTTTGTAGGGCACCCTGTGACCATTTTCTAAATACCTGATCCCCATGTGAAATGGGCCATTTGATGACATATTTTCCAAAATGAGATTGAGTGCGTGACGCCTGCTTAAGATATCGGATAAAAGGCATGTTTCCTGACGGGAGTCCAAAATTGGGGTCGTATCTATTCGGTATATACATTATCTGGGCTGTGTTCGGTGAATTGCCCAGCCATGTAGAAACTGCCGAGTCAGCAAAACAGATTACGGTACCAACAAAAAAGATCACATAAACCTGGCAATCTAGCAAGTTCTTTTGATAGTTAGTATATTATTGAATTGAAAGCCAAGAAGAGCCTATTACAGCATTATTAGGTTTATGGACAATGTTGGCCAAATTGGTCGTACAGCAGGAGGAAACCAGAGCACCCGAAGAAAAACTGCGCTCTCAAAGAGAGTCACCCTCTCTAACACATGGCAAGTGGGTGTGGCCAGGATCGAACCTGGCACCTCAGAGGTGAGGTGACAGGCGTTTCCACTTGCCCAATCTGACAGCCCCTTGGTGGGGTCAGGCACAAGTCCCATGCAAAATCTATGTGCCACTTTGTCAACACTTCTCTATTCAGCATTCCACAAAGAGTTTTGGTAGTTGTACCAAAAACTTAAAGGTAAGACCTTTGAATTTTTGGTAGGACTCGCATAACCCTTAATAACACTTTCCAATATCAGTTTGTTTGCACTGCACAACTGACTCTACAAAGTGCAGTAAGTTCAACTTGATATTGTGACACAAACTTGTTTCATTTGAATACATGAAGTGTCATTGCACTATGATGATGAACTCATCTCGAAACCAGAAAGCGGCCAACAAAAACAGGTCACGAGCCCATTGTCGAACTTTTTGACATCATCTTATAAACTTGTCTGAACTTTGTTACATTATTTATAAAGTAGTACTGTTGTATGATGTGCCACGGTCGTCTGACTCATCATCGGAAGCGTCTACTCTTTCATCAAGGCATTGAGAAAATAAGGTCAAACTCCACCTAATGGCAAGAACAGGAACTACTAACATCAACACAGAAAGTCCTAAGAGGAAGTGTATCCGAACACGGAACAGGCAAATATACAACTCAACCTAAAGGAAAGGTATCACTTCAATTTGACTGGGATTATTTCACAAAATATTAAATGTGACTAAGTCTGGCAAAACCCAGCCAAAGTCGCTGAACACCACAGGGTGAATAGGTTACATAGGGAGTATCATCACAATGAAAAGATGACGGTCTGTTAAGTGGCAAATAAAGCCTTATCGATTGTGCAACAAAGATCAGGTATGATCAAGGCCTATGTCACTCCCTAGCGACTTTGGCTGGGTTTTCACAGATGCAGTCACAAATGACTGTCACTGTGATAAAGGTTCTTACACTCATTCTGACATCACTTGTAAAGGCAATAGCAATTTTCGTTGAATTTCCAAATCTTAAAACCTACAGTAACTGGAACTTGCCACCCATCTTCACATGAAATTCACGTTAAATACATTTATTGACAAAATACAAAACATTTATTGTACTCACCAAAGCTATTCCCAGAAGTAAGTATCAAGGTATGAGGTTTTCGGGTGAATTTGAGTTCCTTTGCGACGTGACATGCCGTCAGGGGACTATCGCCGGTAATCATGGCAACCTGCAAGAAGGGATTGAATTCTTCATCATAAAGAAATTCATCCAACTTGGAAAACTGACGTCAAGTTACGTGTTGACCCAATCACACACTTTGTTGTCAGCCCAAGTGGAGTGAGTGTAACTTCAACCATGACGTGACCTACACGTGACGCACTTTGTCGTCAGCTTCAGCCTCTTTTAGTGTTGGACTACTGGCCAAAAGTGATGTCACACCATGCCCCTTGCACAAGCTCCATCAAACTGCCACCTTTTTAAAACTTACATGGTGAGATGCATGTTGTATTTCCTTGATGACAGCCTTGCTGTCAAACTTCAGCGGACAGGAGATGATGACGAACCCCACGAACTTCAGATCACGTTCAACTTGGTCTCTTGTCATTTCTCGCACCTAAATAATAAACAGATATCCAACACAAGAGCACAAAGAACGACACACAAAATGATATGGTACGTAAAGACGTCTCCGAATTTCGCAAATTTTCGACCCCAACCGATGTCTTCCTCAGGCACTTTCTAGTAGATTGTTGTTCAGGCATTTTCTAGTAGAGTTTTTTTAGAGATCTTTCTGGTGGAGATTTTTTAAATGTTTTTATTATTTAAAACAATAAACAAGGACATTTAAAACATTCCTGTCAAGTGTCTGCCAATTCTCAGCTAGCTATCAAGAATTTTGATCACATTTTATAGAGTTTTATTTTGGAGACAACCCACCTGCTGGTGTGACAGAGATCCTAACTTCCTGAAGCCAAGGGCAAGAACCCTCGCTCCTCTCCTCGCCATTTCTAAGTGGACTTCATCATAACTCTCCGGGATGTCTGAGAACTGAAATGGAAACCAAGGATTTTTTTTCAAAATATTGAGTTGCGTGTGCCCACAGTGCCCAGAGGAAATCTGCACTGTCAAAGAGAGTTGATGCAGATCCAAGATACAGAATAGCACAAAATTGACACACAAAATGATAATAAGCAAGAAGTCAATCTCCAGAATTCACAAATTTTCGACCCCAACCGGGGTCTTTTTCAAGTGGAACTTCACCATCTGAAACTCTAGAAAAGACTGAGCTGAAACCCGTTCTGAAACTAGTTCTACATTCTGGTTTCAGCTCAGTCTTTTCTAGAGTTTCAGATTGTGAAGTTCCACTTGAAAAAGACCCCGGTTGGGGTCGAAAATTCGTGAATTCTGGAGATTGACTTCTTGCTTATTGTCAAAGAGAGTTGCCCTCTCTATCACATGAAGTTAGGGTTGACTGGGGATTGAACCTGGAACCTCAATGGGGACAGGTGTTGCTCTTTCCACTATGCCACTCTGACAGAGCACCTCACAGAGTGGTCACATTGTAAATTTGACAAACAATCTAAACTGGAGAAAATATTCCTGCAAGGATGTGAAAACCGAGAATTCTGCATAGCAACCTTCCCACCTGCATACAATATTTTGCCCTTTTTCTAGGATATGTGTGGGAGAGTTAAGTTTTAGGGAGTATTTACCATAGATTTCAGAGTCTCAGGTGCACCTTTAACCGTGGCAATATAGTCCGTGTCCAGTGAACCAGGTGATGTATAACCAGCAATTACTGACATTCTCTTCAGAGCACTGGCAAAGTGAAACCTCTGGAAAATCTTCAATGGATGTGTCTTGCCTTTCTTTGGTACTACAGCTTCACCTGGAGTTAGAAATGGTAGAATACCGTAATCAGGAGAAGGTGAACTGGGCCCATATTCATAAAACCCTGCTAGGCTTAGTTAGTTACTAAATCACCCAGTTTGTACAGGCCAATGTACACCACTAGCAACCAACTAATAAGCTAGCAAGGTTTCATGAATATGGGCCCTGGACTTCAGACTTCAAAATTGAAGTTATGCTGATTTCTTTTTGGGGGGGCTTTTGTTCAAGGGGGAGCACTAGATCCATCACTCTCCACCACACTTCCCTTCCTCAAGAGTAGACAGGCCTGCGAATGCCTCAGGACAACAACTTTGCCATCTATTGGGTTTAGTATGAACTAGTCAGCAACACAGCTGGCCAAACTCTTTTGGAGGTGCACGGTCTAAGATATTTACAGAGGGAAAAAATCGTCTTGGCATGAATGCCAAAGGAATTTAACAAAGCAGCAGGCCCCTAGTGATAAAACTGCAAAGACAGTAAAATTATCTCAGACAACTTTGTTCGCAACTCAACTATGACCTGAACTTATGGCCTCTCTTGTGGAAGATTCCTGTACCTTTAGTGAGAGTCCAGTCCACAGCACTCAGTGTTGCCTTCTCCAGTGGGTCTCCGACTAGATCATCATCCAGTTGCACCAGTGCATGGCAACTAGCTAACACCTGTATGGTTTCCAATGGAACCTCAGAGGCTGGCCGAATTTTCTTGTCTCCACTAAAAACGATATTGTTGGATAGATAAAGAGATACGGTGTATTTTTTCTGATGATTTCGTTGAGAGTTAATGTGGTCAAGTCGCTAAGCCATCATATAGGAGATATCTGTTTGAAATCCACGTCATGCCGGGACAAGTTGAGAATTTAGAGGAGCATGTTACATGATAAATTGTACTAGTAACAAAATGTGACCCGATATAGGAAAAGAAGGTGCATGCGGCAACCAAGGAAATGGTTAACGGCCTTACAACACAATAGCTGAAGTGTACGTCTCTACAGGTTGACAATAGTAGTGAACAGCAGTGATAATAGTTGAGTAAACTGATGACCAATAGGGAGTTTGAGATCAGCAACTTATCACGGATCCTTATACATATACGGATCGAAATGTACACAAAATTTGTCCTCGTTGTACCCGGTACAGAAATCTATCCGTATACGTATAAGGATCAGTGATAAGTCGCTGATCTCAAACTCCCTATTGATGATCACCTGTCACCCCTGTGACTAGCGCCTGCTTTTACTGGAGCAGGACACAAATCTCTATTCACTGTTTTTGATGCATGCAAAATTACAATGGAACTTACTTGATACCAGTAACCCCTTCAACAACCAGGTTATCGCTGGTCAGAGTACCAGTCTTGTCAAAACAACACACGTCTATCTTCCCAGCAAAAGGAATACGGAATGGTTCAGTGCAGAATATATCTGAAAACGACAGACAAAGAAATAGACAACAGGCCTTTAGATTCCCCCAAAACGACACCGTTATAAGGTGTCGCCCAAATTCCTGCTAATGAATGTCCCCAAAATTGATGTCCCCAAATGTCCCCAAATTCAGCCCCTCCAAAAGACAAAAACTCCATGAAGACAAAAAGCTTTGTCATTAAAGTTTTCCCCAAGAGTTAATAGCTCTCCTAGCATTTCTGAGGAGTGTAATAAATAGCTCTTCTGCAGTTTTCAGACATGGAGGATAGGGTTTTCTTTATTTCTATGACTCTCGTAACTACAAAACCCAGTCTCCTTCGTGACTGATGGCTACGAGATGGAGATGAATACGCGACGAAAAATGTCCCCAAAATAAGGTAAAAAAATAGAGGGTGTCTGGACTTCAGGGGAATCTAAAGGCCTGGACAACCATCGACTTTCCTCTGATGCAGTGTACAGAGCACAAAGGTAGTCAACATGTATATTTTACAAAATACCGAGGGTTGGTTTTACTTACGTAATTTGGTTAAGGCAAGAAGTGAGGTATTCACTGCTAGAGATAACTCTATTGGTAATTCAGGTGGGACGACTGAGGTTAGGATCAGGGTACACTCCAAGAACAGCTTATAGCGATTCCTGCTCTCGTCTTCTGTACCTGAAATGTACAAGATGTGAGTCAAATAGCAGGCATAATTTGATCGAAAGAAGATGAAAATTTGGTGCCTTCTCTCTTAAGAATATCTCCACCCTTTCCCCACTGTTTTTGGTGCAGAATTCATCTTGAAGAACCATCGAGATGACCAATTCATATGAGAGACTCGATAAGCCTTTCAAACCAACCCACACGACCTCAAATACCCTTAACAAAAATTTGAACGCTGCAGTGCAAGTGCATGTACATCGCAAGATGTAAGTGCACTGAACATCCAGAAACGAAGTGTACACCCTGCAATGAAGTGTACACCCTACAATGAAGTGTACACCCTACAATGAAGTGTACACCCTACAATGAAGTGTACACCCTACAATGAAGTGTACACCCTGCAATGAAGTGTACACCCTACAATGAAGTGTACACCCTACAATGAAGTGTACACCCTGCAATGAAGTGTACACCCTGCAATGAAGTGTACACCCTACAATGAAGTGTACACCCTACAAGGCAGTGTACATGTTTTAGTTGTAGCAAATCAAGCGATCCTCTTTACAGTCAACAAATCTCACCTTTGACCCAGACATAAACAGCGGCAGTGATGGCAAAGATCAACAAAAACAAAATGAACATGAATGATTCGAGATTATTGGCAGTCACACGCTTGACACCGTATAGAATTGTCCTCAAGAGCTTTCCTTGGGCAGTGTTGAAGCTTGTCCTGAGCACATAGGCTATGCAACCATTATCATGAGCTGAAAAACACAATGGGATGTATGATGACAACTGTTAAAGAATATCTTCAAGGTCTCTCTAAATTGAGACATTGACACACTGTGCTGTTTAACAATCGGTGCCGTCAGTCAGTTGACCAATAGGTGTCACTACGGCCCAGTTCAATGCCTAGCGGACCCATTCATGCTTGATAAAGCACCAATCAAGAGAATTTTCTTTTGTATTGGTCCGCTAGAACTTTGCTGCCATCTTTTGACAATAAGCGTGACTGACTGCTCCTATTAGCTGAATGTGGTAGAATTCTTCGCATCCCTGAATTATCAATCATTGAAAACGACTTAAGATTCAAGTTTCAAGCTCTATATTTGTTATTAGTCAACTGCTGATACTGTACTCAGGCCAGAATTATACGGCATGGCCTGAACGCCAACCGCAGAGGACTTCATTCATGGCCAAGTAGTTGGCATGTATGATGCTGGCCTCTGAGCTGGAAGTTATGTAACACTGAACGTGGTCACAATTTGAAAGGTGCATTGCAATTCACATACATTTCAGCCCTGGTCCAGTTTTGCTCGGTGGTGAATGCTGAACCACTTTGGTTCCAGAGAATAGGACATGGAGTTTGGAATCAGACTCGAGATCCAGGATGCGGTCGTGATCAAGACCTTCCACTGGTTCCTGAAGCATAAAACAATGTTATCGTAATTAGTACTTTTTTAATTACTTTTTTTATTTACAAAGTTGGTTTATTCACATGACTGCTGCTTGAAATCTCACCTTCATGACAGGAACAGACTCTCCAGTCAACATAGATTCGTCAACAATACATGGTCCGCGCAGAAGCAACAAGTCACACGGGACTAGCCGATCGTCTTGGGAACGCCCAATTGAGACAATATCACCAGGAACAAGTTGGTCACTCATCACGGGTCGCCACTTTCTGTTTCGGTAAGTCTGGATTGGAAGGAAAAGCATTTTTCAGTTTTTATCAGTATATTTCAGTGGCAATTCGGCCTTGATAGCCTCGTGCTAGTAGTGGTTGACCATGTCCACTGAGCAAGCGGCAGGTCCCGGGTTCGAATCCAGCCCGGGTCATATGGGATAAATCATCCCTGGCTCTTCACGTCCATCGCATGGGAAGGCAAGCTGTGGTGCCCTGTACCTCTGCCTTTGCAAGGGCAAGTAAAAGACCCCATGCAAGTGACGAACATGAGTAACTTGAGATGGCCTTTCTTGTCCGTATTTACCAGGGGCAATAATGCTATGGCCTTCACCCTCACGGAAAAATCAAATACAATACAAATTTTACCTGAATGAGATAAGGTTTGGTCCCCATCTTCCTAATCTCGGCCATATTTCTCATCTGTTGTTGAACAAGCGTCGCCTCAAATGCAATGAGCATGATCAGCGTGAAGACGCTGTAGTACCAGTACTCATCAAGGCACCACAAGCCCACGCAAAACACTTGGAAAACGAAGAATGGGGCAGTCGCTCGCTCTTTGAATAGTTCACCAAAATGTGGGATATCCATCACCATACTGCAAACAAAGAAGAAATTCAGAACATTCCTTGGAGGCCAGTTGGCCATTCTCATTTTACTAATCTGGCCACCCAGGCAAACTGGAATCCCAACATTTGACATTGGGGTTAGGGGTGATAGTAAAGTCGTCACCAAATTTTGCAAATTTTCGACCCCAACCAGGGTCTCCCTCAGGCACTTTCTACACGTAGTAGAGATCCCAGAAGTGAATGGGCTGGATCCTAAAGGGATAGAAGTTATAATAAAGAAACCCTAAAAAAAACAGGAAGGTGTGACAAATTTAGGTTGAATAAAAGAGTTGAATAGAAACAAGGTCCCATTGTTAGGAGCTGATTACAAAGAGAAGACCTGTATTCTAAGGTGAGAAGACCCTCACGTCAGGGGTGAGGGACTGACTGACAGACCCACACTATCAACTTACACATTATTGCCATATTTCCTTTCGGCAGCTGCAACCTCAGCATCTTCTTGATATCCCTTCCATTCATTATACTCCTTCATGGACAACTCGACAGGAAACTTGACCGGTTCAAACTGTTTCTTCTCCTCCGCATCATAGACATATTTGGTCTTCTGGAACATGAACCAGGGTCTCTCCTTTTTGGTGTCCTCATCCTGAAGAAGAAGTTGGGGAAAATAAAAGCTTCCGACATTACAAACACGAACAATCGAAAATTTATCAAGTCCATTTGCATAGAAACACTAAAATGCCACCTGGAGCATAAATAATCTAAGCAGAAATCTGAAAAACAAATAATTTGATTTGAAATATACATTTAGTTTCTTACCATATCATGATAAAGCTTGACCAATTCTGTATAGCCATTATTAGGTGTTGGCACAACTTTCACCCACGATGCAAAATGTGGGTTCTTCACCTGAAATAGAAAGTGAAATTATGTTGGGCAGTTTTCATTTCATTGTTGCATGGTGTTGCAAAGTGACGAAGAAGCGCCACAACACACAAGCCCACATACAATCAACCATCGCATAGGCCTAGGCCTATGTATGGCACAATATTATCGTATGGCATCAACAGATGCCGCAACAACATCATGAAAAAGGCAATTGACATCAACATCATGCCAAGAGCACCAGGCCTAGGCCTAGGCCCTACCTTTTAGTACCTAGGCCTATCATTGAATAAAAAAGGACAAAGTCAAATCATGAAATCAACATGATCAAAGTCAGAAATAAATAAACTAAGGTACCGGTATGTATTGTAGGCCTAATCCGTATTCATTGTGATTGTTAATTTCAGGCACCATTAACTGGCAGTGCAGGCTACGTCTACATCAGACAGCATCATGAACATGAAGTGCCTAGGCCTAGGCCTACGGGTGTGTAGCAGAAACGATGCATACCGTGGAACACGAGAGCGCAGTGCGCACCGCCACGAACCAGTGGCAGAACAGCCCGCACAAGATTTGCAGCAGACTGATGATCGCCAGGGCGATTAAACCAGCTTCGAAGTAGTTGGAAACGCCATAAGTTACTGTCCACATGTAAAACCATATTGAATACAATATCACAAATGGTCCAAAGTATCCGTGAAGCACCAGAGGCCTGAAATTATGGTAAGAAATGCGACGAATTTCGTTGCTTTGCGAAATGCCGGTGGCCGCCATGTTGCAATTCATAAAATGATCCCGCAGATTCAGATGATGCTGGTGTGGTATCTCTGCTCCAATAATTGCCAAGTTTATTCAAGAAATTATGTTATTTTCATACTGAACTGATGTCACCGCTAAATGTTCCAAAAATATTTTATTTCAGGTTTCATGTTTATTATCTTTAATTTATTGACCAATGAAAACGAATATTTGTGACCTAATTATTTTGTACACAAGTGCACGTGGTGCATGAAGAGGGAGAGAAAGTCATTGAAATGTAATATCATGGAATTGTCCCCCTTTGCTTTTCAATGATTAGGCTTAGATTGTACCGAGACGAAATCTGTTGAACTTATCACACGATGAATTACCTCCTAGCTTCAAATGCTGAGGTCTCCAAGTATATTTCATGAGAAGCATGCTGCAGTTTGCAATCTGTAGTGGGATGATGTACATGATGTACTATGGTGTAATATCTGTGGTTGTTGCCAGTTTTCCAGTGTTTCCCTTCAGTAGTGTGGCGGAAGAAACTGCAGTTTCACAGAAGTGGACACCTATATGGGGGAACGCTGAGTGACAGAAATAAATACTGTCAGAATAAAACACTAGGGAATAGGCTGATGGTGAGCTCCCTGTGGGTGATAAACATTTATATTTGCAAAGAAATCTCATGTTTCTTTTTCCTTTTTCTAGGGATGTGACTATGCAACTTGTTGCCAAGTTCTGTGGTGAAGACTTACTGAAATATGCAGAGTGTGTGGAAAAGCATCCTCATTCCTGGCCGAGTACTTGTGATATGCTCAGGTTAGCAGTGGCAAAATGCTCTGATCAGAAGTAAGTTCAAAAGGAGTTTTCTCAAATATCAAGTAAATAAACTCGAAGTCATGTTCATTTCATGTGGCTGGGAATTCAAATGAATGACAGGATATGAGGAATGGCATTTCTGATAAGTTTCAATATCAAAGATTGACTCTGGTTGTTACATGTATCTCAATGATTGTGACCTTTTCCACATTGCACTGAATGTGGTTTCAAACTCATTGTTCCTTCCTTGTTCCAGTCATACCATCAAGAGAGTAAAATTAGAATGCGTGAAGGAATTTGAAAAATACAACAACTGTATACGAGGGAATCCTACTTCTGTAGAAAGATGTATGCCATTACTAGATGAATTTTCCAAGTGTGCTGAACAAATTGTTGGTAATGAAGGTAGGAAAATCACAATTTTCTTGAAATTTTCCCCTCTAGTGCATAATTCTGGAATGGTCCCAAGAAATTCAAGAGTGAAAGCACCGGTCTTATTTGTACCAAATGCTGAAGTTCATTCATGTCTTATTTTGTACCGGTATTTATTTTGTATGTCTTATTTTGTATTTATTTTGTATCTCTTTACTTCAAGTGTAAACCTGTTATTTTCTTTTTACTTCCAGGGTTACAAAACACGGGTAAAACATGACAAAAGCTATGAACATGATTGCATCATAACAGAGGCTTAGATAATGCGAAGTAGTCGGATTCTGAATTGGATTTAGTTGTTGGAAATTTGAAGGAGGAAGAATTGGGATAAAGGCAAGGGTTGCTGATTTCAAATGATAGAAGGCATTCAGTGACGCCATGGTAGTTGGTCATTCTCGCTACCCTATGTCACCCGGGGAGTGTCACAGAGCATTTGGAATCACCTGATAACTGCAGGATGTTATGGAGGAGGGTGTAGAAGTGTCCGTCCATGTCAAAGACATTCTAGTGACTTGTGGGAGTTTGTCTTATCACGAAGCCTTACTCATTTGATCACGGTTTTATTCCTTATCACTTTGTGAAGGCTCTTAAATCACCGTGATTATCATGTCCTTTTAATCAACGGTCAAAGCAAGATCAAGTGGATAACATAGGTTACCATGGAAACTATGGTAATTTGGTCATTGCAATTTCTGTAATTACTCTGGACTTGCCTGATCAAAGAGTCTTATCTTTTGGATAGACACTTGTAAGGATTAATCTTCGAGATAATTAGGCCACATCAGTTGTTAGGTTTCTGAACACACCTCTCATTTCCTGAGCTTATGAACACAATGCTTTTATCTTCCTTTTCATCTTGTCCTTGATGTGAGTGCCACCTATGTGTTCGTACAGAAACTAACAGAATTTATGTCTTCATTCATCAGCCTGTCTGTCTCATTAGTAGCCTCACATTAACTCTGCAGCTTTTCAAATTTTTCACTGTGGCTAGCCCCTTCAGAATGCTGAGTACTATCAGATGCACTCCTGCACATAAAGTAAGCAGGATTATAAAAGTGCTGCATGGTGTTTCGGAGCAAAAAACTGGTCCCGAGTATATTACCTTTTTGAACCCTTCAAGTGCAATGACGGAGGGAGTGCGCATCAACAGGTGGAACCCCTGGACGCAATAACCTGAGATCATTCAAGCAATGAATCAAAAATATAGATGTATCCTGAATTTTCACAATGATAACAAATATGACACCGTTTGCACTTTGGGGAGTCAGAAAAACTGAAAGCCTCTGGTCACAACAACATGGTTCCTTTAGCAACAAGACTGACTTGAAATAAAGATGAACTCAATATATGATGAATTTAAAAACAGTAATTTATTCAATTCAATAAAAGATGAATAAACAGATCAACAAGTGTCCACTTATTTCTTTAATACTTTAACAATTTTATGTCAGACTGACAACCATCAACAACATTCCCCATTTTTCAGTGCCATTTTTTGACATTGAACCATCTTGAAATACCAAGGCCTACGGTCACTTTGCCTTTGGACACAGATATACATTGTACATTGTATTTTCGTCTGCAGGCATAGTGATATGAATTAACCCTTGATGTTTCAAGATGCAATTGACTAACTTTAGTCCCAATATTCAATGTCTTCTAGGTACAGGTATGAAAACGCCACTGCTAATGCACTCACTGCCCCTGTAACCACAGCTCCTGAAATAGAAGATCTGGATTTTTATAGACATATTTCCATGTGTAATTCAACAGATTAAGAGAAAACGGGGACACTTATTCCTTGCGAGAGGCTTTAGACGATGACAGAAAGACAAAGTCACTGGCCCTCCTCTCGTTTTAGAGTTGTTGATTTCAACAAGGGTTGTCATGACTCTTAATTCTTTCCAACTTACCAACAACTGCCTTTCCTGATAATCCTGAACGCTTTTTCTTCGAGTTCATTTTATCTTCTTCTTTTACCTCAGCAGCATCTATATCTTCAGGGCCTAAGTAAGAAAAATAATCATCATAGCTAGGCCTGATAAAAAAGATAACTTGACCAATATATCCTGCCCACCAATAGACATGTTATTGGGAAAGCCTCGAAACTGAAAACATGACAAAATGTCCAGCCGTGAGTCTTGATGGTCTAAAACCTAAATCCACCACAGCTGATTAGAGATACTTACTTGCCATATTTTCCATGTCAAATATGAGATCTTCTTCTTCAACTGTCATTCCTAGTACCTCTTTGAACCGATCTATAACATCCGCAGACTGCTCATCACCAAATGCGTAGTCACAGAGTGTGATTTTCTTGTTCAAAATATTGGCGAAGACTCGTCGAGGGGTCTGGAGCTGGCTGCCAAGAGCATCCCCTTGAAATGACAAAAAAATATTGTGTTTATTATATAGATTCTTTATCATAGAAAGAAAAGAAAGTAAAGTTAGGCCTACTTCAAAATATCAAATTGGTACTGCTCAGTCTGTCCATTTCAAGTCAAATTTTGTTTCTTCATTTTTTACTCGCCAACCTCAAAGCAACTATGCATAACTGCAAGGCCAACTCCTGAGCCAGATCAGTGATGTCATTTGAAAGAGCTCATCTTACCTTCACCTGTGCCTTGTATGTCTTCACACATCAGTGAACACCTGGCTTGTAAACTTCGTAAAAGGTCACACTTTAAAGCCTGCAGTCCCTCCTTGACTGTTGCCTTCCCATGGACGAATGCCTCTCCATGTATGGTACCTTGGATGGTCAGCTTTGTGTCAATCTCCTCTACTTTACCAAGTTCGTCCTCATCCTCTTCACCATCTTCTGCTGGCTAAAAGGTGCAAAAATGACGAGGTACAGATACACAGTAGTCAAGATTCTATCCTTTAGTTAATTTTTACTTTCCCAGTCAGCAGAGGGGCATTTATCAAGCCATCCAATCACACACTTAATACTTACAGGGCTGTCAGAGTGGCACTGCAGAAACATCAACACCTCTCGCAACTTAGGTTCTGGGTGCGACATCAGTCAGACCTCCTCCTGGTCAGACCCATTCTTCATGTTATAGAGGGCGACACTAACTGACAGTGCAGGTTTTCTCTGGTTCCCCCTGATATTCATTTATTCACCCAATATTACCTAAGAGCCAATAATGACAACTCTATATCTTCCTTTATACTCACAGGCTGCAAGAACAATTCTACAGAGAATTTCTGCTGTCCTTCTTGATTGTAACCTTTCCCTGACCGTGTCTTCTTGCCTCCTAGTTGGATCACTTGGAGTGCTTCATTGCCATCGCGGACATTACCAGCAAATGTACCCATACTGTTCCAAACCAGTTTTCGTATACTCTTGAGGCTGCTCTGAAGATATCAAATCAGAGATGAGAATTTCCAGAAGCCTCGCAGGGCTTGGAGTGATTTGGAATGCTCCATGACTACTGCAGCCCCAGGAGAATGTGGACTACATGTACGGTAGTCCTTATAAGAGCTGACTGAAGGTTTATACCACTTATATTGAAAAGTTGGCAATAGGTATACCTGTATTTTCTTATTGATATCCACTTCATGCCCTGACTTTGGTACATGGATTGGGAAGTCCAGGGCTAGTTTAGTCCGCAGCATTATCCACTTGTCTACAACTGACTGGAATTTCCACTCAGCTGGCCTAAGTACACTCTGAAAAAATATGATGTCCAGTGAGAATATCATTTTCCAATCCTATTTTGCTATCAGAAATTTTGAAAAGCCTACCCCCATTTTATTAAATGACAAAGAGCCCCACTGAAGACAAATAACCCAATTTGACCAAAGATTATCAGAGCTCCCTCAACCAACACGTTGACTCTGCAGCAATCCAATCTGTTGATTCGGAAAGTGTTTAAACAGAAATTGTAATTCATATCTCATACCTGGTTGTCACCAACGTCAATAGATCTGCAAGTCAATCTGCAGAAAAGTTAAGGAGCTACATCTGATTGAATGGAAAAGAGAAAGATGACTGTCCGATAATTACTGGTACATAACCAAATTGAAATATCACAGAGTGATGTGTGACCTTCGTCTCTTGATTGAGTCCTCGTCACCCAAGAAGATCGGTCAAATCTCCCCTACAGCATTTTGAAAAGGATACTTTCTGGAAAGTGTACAGATCTGTAGAAGTATTCTGTCAGTGATCGCATCATCTGGTTTAGGACTCAGTGGACTTTTACTCAAACTTCTGTGTACGGCAAAAATCAGCTGGAAGTGGAATATTGAAATTGATATTTCATCAAGTGGGAAAGATCTAAAGCAACCCTATGGGAATACTCATGAATTCTGACAATCCTTTTGAATATAAACTTTCCCAAGAGATACCTGTCTCAACTTTGAAGCATGTTTCTCCATTTCCTTCGTAGGAGCAGCAGCATAGAATCCGATGATATCAAGACCTCCTGGCAGCATACGAACAACCTGTAAAATAAGATACAGATATTACGGCAAATGGATTGACAAAATACTTGTTGGTTTTCAGTTTTGAGGCTGAAGGAGAAAAACATTTTAAAACCCTGGGCAAGGTGATCGGTTGTATTGCCAAAGAAACCCTTCCATTTTCATGATTTTTACATCATGGGTGATGAGAAACTATATCTTGATTTTGACATTGTTTCCAAATCTCTTTGCATATGATACTTCTCTGACACATACCGACCAAATTAATTACCTGTTTTGCATGATATCCAACCCAAGACTCACTAACACTGTCCAGTGACAAGGCAGCATTTTCTTTACTTTTTGACTTTGTCTTCACATCATCTGTTTCTTCATCTTCCTCTGGTTCTGGTTCATTTTCAACAGGCGTCGGAACAAGGAGGACAGCATAATCTTTCTGTGACGTCAACTGGAAATGTAAAAGAAGGATTCAGGGTTCACGCATCGGTAGGCCTACATCTCAGACGGGAGAATTTCCTCCACACAACATGGAGTGCTGAATCACGACGTAGAATATCCCAAATATTCGAAGTCGTGAATTTCATGACTATGCCGACGCCAACTTTTAAGTTGCTGACGCTTGCTGACGCTAAAATTTGTTGCTGACGCTATTTAGTAGGACCCCTAGGGTAGGCCTATCATTGAATAAAAAAGGACAAAGTCAAATCATGAAATCAAAGTCAGAAATAAATAAACTAAGGTACCGGTATGTATTGTAGGCCTAATCCGTATTCATTGTGATTGTTAATTTCAGGCACAAATAACTGGCAGTGCAGGCTACGTCTACATCAGTCAGCATCATCATGAAGTGCCTAGGCCTAGGCCTACGGGTGTGTAGCAGAAACGATGCATACCGTGGAACACGAGAGCGCAGTGCGCACCGCCACGAACCAGTGGCAGAAAAGCCCGCACAAGATTTGCAGCAGACTGATGATCGCCAGGGCGATTAAACCAGCTTCGAAGTAGTTGGAAACGCCATAAGTTACTGTCCACATGTAAAACCATATTGAATACAATATCACAAATGGTCCAAAGTATCCGTGAAGAACCAGAGGCCTGAAATTATGGTAAGAAATGCGACGAATTTCGTTGCTTTGCGAAATGCCGGTGGCCGCCATGTTGCAGTTCACAAAATGATCCCGCAGATTCAGATAACATTGGTCTGGTCTCTCTCCTCCAATAATTGCCACTTTCATTCAAGAAATTATGTTATTTTCATACTGAACTGAGGTCACCGCAAAATGTTCCAAAAATATTTTATTTCAGGTTTCATGTTTATTATCTTTAATTTATTGACCAATGAAAACGAATATTTGTGACCTAATTATTTTGTACACAAGTGCACGTGGTGCATGAAGAGGGAGAGAAAGTCATTGAAATGTAATTTCATCATTCATGGAATTGTCCCCCTTTGCTTTTCAATGATTAGGCTTAGATTGTACCGAGACGAAATCTGTTGAACTTATCACACGATGAATTACCTCCCAGCTTCAAATGCTGAGGTCTCTGAGTATATTTCATGAGAAGCATGCTGCAGTTTGCAATCTGTAGTGGGATGATGTACATGATGTACTATGGTGTAATATCTGTGGTTGTTCCCGGTTTTCCAGTGTTTCCCTTCAGTAGTGTGGCGGAAGAAACTGCAGTTTCACAGAAGTGGACACCTATATGGGGGAACGCTGAGTGACAGAAATAAATACTGTCATAAAACACTAGGGAATAGGCTGATGGTGAGCTCCCTGTGGGTGATAAACATTTATATTTGCAAAGAAATCTCATGTTTCTTTTTCCTTTTTCTAGGGATGTGACTATGCAACTTGTTGCCAAGTTCTGTGGTGAAGACTTACTGAAATATGCAGAGTGTGTGGAAAAGCATCCTCATTCCTGGCCGAGTACTTGTGATATGCTGAGGTTAGCTGTGGCAAAATGCTCTGATCAGAAGTAAGTTCAACATGAGTTCTCTCAAGTATCAAGTACTTATAAAACTCTAAGTCATGTTCATTTCATGTGGCTGGGAATTCAAATGAATGACAGGATATGACTATTGGCGATTTCTGATAAGTTTCAATATCAAAGATTGACTCTGGTTGTTACATGTATCTAAATGATTGTGACCTTTTCCACGTTCCATGGAATGTGATTTCAAACTCATTGTTCCTTCCTTGTTACAGTCATACAATCAAGAGAGTGAAATTAGAATGCGTGAAAGAATTTGAAAAATACAACAACTGTATACGAGGGAATCCTACTTCTGTAGAAAGATGTATGCCATTACTAGATGAATTTTCCAAGTGTGCTGAACAAATTGTTGGCAATGAAGGTAGTGATTACAGTTTTCTTAAAATTTTCTGCTCTTTTGCATTACTATTTAAGTGAATTCTGGAATAGTCCTGAGTAATTCAAGATTGAAAGCACCTGTCTTGTTCAAACCAGAGTCCTGAAGTTCATTCATGTTAGCAAAAATAGATGTCAGTCTTATTTTATATTTATTTTGTATCTCTTTTACTTCAAGTGTAAACATGTTATTTTTCTTTTTACTTCCAGGGCTCCAAAACACAGGTAAAACATGATAATGAACATGATTGCATCATAAGAGAGACTTAGAAAATGCGATGTAGTCGGATTCTAAATTGGATTTAGTTGTTGGAAATTTGAAGGAGGAAGAATTGGGATAAAGGCCAAGGGTTGCTGATTTCAAATGACAGAAGGCATTCAGTGACGCCATCGTAGTTGGTCATTCTCGCTCGCCTATGTCATTCAGGGAGTGTCACAGAGACCTTGGAATCACCTGATAACAGCAGGATGTTATGGAGGAGGGTGTAGAAGTGTCCGTCCATGTCAAAGACATTCTAGTGACTTGTGGGAGATTGTCTTAATCACGAAGCCTTACTCATTTGATCACGGTTTTATTCCTTATCACTTTGTGATGGCTCTTAAATCACCTTGATTATCATGTCCTTTTAATCAACGGTCAAAACAAGATTAAGTGGATAACGTAGGTTACCATGGAAACTATGGTAATTTGGTCATTGCAATTTCTGTAATTACTCTGGACTTGCCTGATCAAAGAGTCTTATCTTTTGGATAGGCACTTGTATGGATTAATCTTCGAGATAATTTTGCCACATCACTTGTTAGGCTTCACAACACACCTCCCATTTCCTGAGCTTATGATCACAACGCTTTTATCTTCCTTTTCATCTTGTCCTTGATGTGAGTGCCACCTATGTGTTCATACGTAAACTAACAGAATTTATGTCTTCATTTCAAATTTTTCATTGTGGCTAGCCCCTTCAGTACTATCAGGTGCACTCCTGCACATAAAGTAAGCAGGATTGTAAAACTGCTGCATGGTGTTTCGGAGCGAAAAACTGGTCCTGAGAATATCATTACCTTTTTGAACCCTTCAAGTGCAATGACGGAGGTAGTGCGCACCAACAGGTCCTGATCCCCTGGATGCAATAACCTGAGATCAAGCAATCAATGGAAAATATAGATGTATCCCGAGTTTTGACAATGATAACAAATATGAGACCCTTTGCACTTTGGGGAGTCAGAGAAACTGAAAGCCTCTGGTCACAACAACATGGTTCCTTTAGCAACAAGACTGACTTGAAACGAAGATGAACTCAATATATGATGAATTTAAAAACAGTAATTTATTCAATTCAATAAAAGATGAATGAACAGATCAACAAGTGTCCACTTATTCCTTTAATACTTTAACAATTTTATGTCAGACTGACAACCATCAACAACATTCCCCATTTTTCAGTGCCATTTTTTGACTTTCGACCATCTTGAAATACCAAGGCCTACGGTCACTTTGCCTTTGGACACAGATATACATTGTACATTGTATTTTCGTCTGCAGGCATAGTGATATGAATTAACCCTTGATGTTTCAAGATGCACTTGACTAACTTTAGTCCCAATATTCAATGTCTTCTAGGTACAGGTATGAAAACGCCACTGCTAATGCACTCACTGCCCCTGTAACCACAGCTCCTGAAATAGAAGATCTGGATTTTTATAGACATTTCCATATGTAATTCAACAGATTAAGAGAAAACTGGGACACTTATTCCTTGTGAGAGGCTCAGACGATGACAGAAAGACAAAATCACTGGGCCTCTTGTTTTAGAGTTGTTGATTTCAACAAGGGTTGACATGACTCTTAATTCTTTCCAACTTACCAACAACTGCCTTTCCTGATAATCCTGAACGCTTTTTCTTCGAGTTCATTTTATCTTCTTTTACCTCAGCAGCATCTATATCTTCAGGGCCTAAGTAAGAAAAATAATCATCATAGCTATGCCTGATAAAAAAGATAAATTGACCAATATATCGTGGCCACCAATAGACATGCTTTCGAAAGCCTCGAAACTGAAAACATTATGACAAAATGTCCAGCCGTGAGACTCAATGGTCTAAAACCTAAATCTACCATGCAGCTGATTAGAGATACTCACTTGCCATATTTTCCATGTCAAATATGAGATCTTCTTCTTCAACTGTCATTCCTAATACCTCTTTGAACCGATCTATAACATCCGCAGACTGCTCATCACCAAATGCGTAGTCACAGAGTGTTATTTTCTTGTTCAAAATATTGGCGAAGACTCGTCGAGGGGTCTGGAGCTGGCTACCAACAGCATCCCCTTGAAATGGGGAAAAAATGTTTATTCTTACCATTGAACCACATATAGAAAAGAAAGGAAGCCAGTTCAAAATATTTACATGTAATATTGTTAACGCTCAGTCAAGTCAAATTTTCTATGCCGGCAAGTGTGTTTTCAAAACTTTCCCTGCTTGACACTATTATTCTGTAGTCCATTTGGATTTTTTACTTGCCAACTGCAAGCCAAGCTTCTGAGGCAGATGTCTGAAATACATGTTGCTCATCTTACCTTCACCCGTGCCTTGTATGTCTTCACACATCAGTGAACACCTGGCTTGTAAACTTCGTAAAAGATCACACTTTAAAGCCTGAAAACATCACAGGTCATTGTTAAAATGACTGAAAGTGAAATGACTTGAGTTCACCACCAATCTCCTTTGCTTCAATCTATGAATGCCTAACCAATACAAGAAAAACGAGCAGAAATCCTGAGGATGTAAACACAAAAATTGACAATACAGAACTCTAACTATACCTGCAGTCCCTCCTTGACTGTCGCCTTCCCGTGGACGAATGCCTCTCCATGTATGGTACCTTGGATGGTCAGCTTTGTGTCGATCTCCTCTACTTTACCAAGTTCGTCCTCATCCTCTTCACCATCTTCTGCTGGCTAAAATGTGCAAAAATGACGAGATACAGATACCGGTACACAGTAGTCAAGATTCTATACTTTTTACTTTTTACTTTCCGAGTCAATATTACCTGAAAAGCCAATAATGACAACTCCATATCTTCCTTTATACTCACAGGCTGCAAGAACAATTCTACAGAGAATTTCTGCTGTCCTTCTTGATTGTAACCTTTCCCTGACCGTGTCTTCTTGCCTCCTAGTTGGATCACTTGGAGTGCTTCATTGCCATCTCGGACATTACCAGCAAATGTACCCATACTGTTCCAAACCAGTTTCCGTATACTCTTGAGGCTGCTCTGAAGATATCAAATCAGAGATGAGAATTTCCAGGAGCCTCACAGGGCTTGGAGTGATTACATGTAGTCTACATGTAGTCCTCATAAGAGTTGACTGGAGGTTTATACCACTTATATTGAAAAGTCGGCAATAGGTATACCTGTATTTTCTTATTGATGTCCACTTCACGCCCCGACTTTGGTACATGGATGGGAAAATCAAGGGCTAGTTTTGTCCGCAGCACTATCCACTTGTCTACAACTGACTGGAATTTCCACTCAGCTGGCCTAAGTACGCTCTGAAAAAAGATGATGTCCAGTGAGAATATCATTTTCCAATCCTATTTTGCTATCAGAAATTTTGAAAAGCCTACCCCCATTTTATTAAATGACAAATAACACAGTTGACCAAAGATTATCAGGGCTCTCTCAACCAACACGTTGACTCTGCAGCAACTCAATCTGTTGATTCGGAAAGTGTTTAAACAGAATGAAATTGTAATTCATATCTCATACCTGGTTGTCACCAACATCAATAGATCTGCAAGTCAATCTGCAGAAAAGTTAAGGAGCTAAATCTGATTGAAGAGAAAAGAGAAAGACGACTGTCCGATAATTACTGGTACATAATCAAATTGAAATATCACGGAGTGATGTGTGACCTTCATCTCATGACGTCGTCAGCCAAGAAGATCGGTCAAATCTCTCTTACAGCAGTAGTTTAGACTGGCATTTTGAAAAGGATACTTTCTGGAAAGTGTACAGATCTGTAAAAGTATTCTGTCAGTGACTGCATCATCTGGTTTAGGTGCCAGTGGACTTTTACTCAAACTTCTGTGTACAGCAAAGATCAGCTGGAAGTGGAAATAAAAAGTTGATGTTTCATCAAATGGGAAAGATAAAGCAACCCTAATGGGAATACATGTGTACTCATGAATTCTGACAATCCTTTTGAATATAAACTTTCCCAAAAGATACCTGTCTCAACTTTGAAGCATGTTTCTCCATTTCCTTCGTAGGAGCAGCAGCATAGAATCCGATGATATCATAACCTCCTGGCAGCATACGAACAACCTGTAAAATAAGATACAGATATTACGGCAAATGGATTGACAAAATACTTGTTGGTTTTCAGTTTTGAGGCTGAAGGAGAAAAACATTTTAAAACCCTTTAAATATTGGGCAGGGTGATCGGTTGTATTGCCAAAGAAAACCCTTCCATTTTCATGATTTTACAACATGGGTGATGAGAAACTATATCTTGATTTTGACATTGTTTCCAAATCTCTTTGCATATGATACTTCTCTGACACAGTGCTACGACCAAATTAATTACCTGTTTTGCATGATATCCAACCCAAGACTCACTAACACTGTCCAGTGACAAGGCATCATTTTCTTTACTTTTTGACTTTGTCTTCACATCATCTGTTTCTTCTTCTTTCTCTGGCTCTGGTTCATTTTCAACGGGCGTCGGAACAAGGAGGACAGCATAATCTTTCTGTGACGTCAACTGGAAATGTAAAAGAAGGATTCAGGGTTCACGCATCGGTAGGCCTACCCACGTATCCAATCAATCTCAATCTATGCACAGGCCCTTTGAGCATGTTGACCCACCCCCCACCACGCAAAAAATAGTCAGAAAGGTAAAGACAAAAGAGGGTTTGGTCATGGAATTAACGAAGAAGACTGACGTCGTCGTGACGTCTGTGTTGTGTGACGTTGTTCCCAACCCAATCATTTGCAACGATCAATGTCAATGATCTATATCTGGCCTACTACCTCTTGTAGGCCTACTAATAAACGGCCTTCCCCTCTATAGAGGCCATGTTTAGGCCCTACACATGTACAGAGTACACACATTATTGACACACTACTGCACTACATATGACATACATGCTTCTGCATGTGATGTGCATGCATGCACTGTGCACTGTCACTGCTTGAACAATATGGTTTCTGACCTGCCCAACAATCAGGCCTGTTTGAACATTTTTCTGGCTATAGATGTCATTAATGAACGCTTGATTGGTTTCTTCACATAAGATCGTTCTCCCCATATTATTCTACTTCGAGATTCAAGTAACTATAATGGTGAAAATTTGACATATTTCATAGAAAACACAGAAGTTCAGAAATTGCAACGTCTGCTTTAGCCTCGTTTTGAGCTCAATCGGGACTTCCCCGGAAATGTCACGTGTCGTAGCAGACGATAAAAATTTGAGGCTGAAAAAGCTGAAAAGTGAGAGGATATTTTATGATTGAATGATACTAGGCCTACGGTGATTTTTCTCATTTTCCAATATCAGGTTATTACATTGAATGAACTGTCTAGTGATGAGGCTGCCGTACTCTGTGAATTTCTCACTCGAATTTTTAAAGTTTAATTTAGGTCAAAGGGTTGCGGGATGACGTCATTAGGAATAATGTGGCTAAAAATAGCAACAAATATGGCTGATGGGTTCTTCGACATCAGTAAACGCAGGTACCGCCTCTGCAAATCGTAATTTTCAACCTTTCATAGTTTCCCGATTTCTATTCGAATTACACCTTATAGAAGCCTTTGAGCCAAAGTACCGTTCTGTTGCATGAATTTATCAATTACCGCTCGGTTTGCTACAGCTGCAGTGATTTTATGTGGGATCACATTCACTTGTCAAAAAATACACAGACACACTCCACTGACACTGCATGCATGCATGCACAGGCTCCATAACATATGCACTGGATGGATGGACCAATGGAAGCTGATCAACACTGTTCAGAGACATGTCATGATGATGTTACTTTGTCAAACTATTGCCATTATTTGTGTTTGCATTCAAATTAATCATTCTCTGTGTGTCCAACCATCCATATCCCTAGCCTAGGCCCTACCGGTAGGTAGGCCTACTCGGATTTGGAAATGGAATCATCATTCATGATCTCAGACTCAATTAATCTGTGAGGACTGTCATTGGGAACGAGTTTAGAATCCCCGATCAGTGCCCCAAAAAAGGTCATCGATTGACGGAATAAGCCGCATTGTACAATAGGATTTCCATTGTGTGCCACGGAGTAACGTCATTTCCGATCGGGGATTCTGAACTTTAGCCCTGTCATTGTGCTTTAAGTTTAGGCTATCTCTATAGGCAGCACATCATCCACTATGACACCTACCGTATGGTATCTGTAGTTTTACACAAGATGCAATTGAGTTAAAGTCTAGATAGATGATGGAGATCAAGTGCTGTGGCTGTTCAAAATGACAATTAATATAATTGATTTACCGGTAGGCCTAAATCTTTACTCATGCATGTCATAATTCGCAAACACATTCTCATTTCACAAAGAAGGTAAAAGAACTGTGTCCAATTTGCAGGTTGTAAAGGAACTGCCCCAGTGTCTGTTGCAAATTCCAAACCCGAAGAAGTATCCAGCATCATGCCACTACTCAAGAGGAAACAGAGTGCTCAAGCAAAGAAAAAATTTGAGCATCAAATGTACCTTGTAAGTTACATGTATGATTAAGCTCCATGATTGTGCTAAAGACCTGAGGATGGCTCTCAATCAACAATTTGCCATTCTTGATTTCCTTATGACTTCTGCTTCTGCTGAGACCAATGACACAAACAATTCTAATTTCAGGCTCGTGAATCACCAGATGCAAACTTCGATTTGTCAGAATGTGAAATTAGCGATGTGAGTATACAATTACAATCTGTGTGTACAAAAATTGAATTGTCTGAGGTGTGTGATGTGTTCATTTCACTAACTTACTTGTATAATTCATTTGATGTTGTACTGCATATGATGGTGAGACTCTTGTCTTCATCCATTCATGAATATCACAGTATGGTTTCACTGGCAAAAGTTTCCTTCATTAACCTACCATAACCTTAGACCTGGCTCTTCCTTAGGTCCCTTCGGGCGTGTTCTCACTATGCAGAGTGCTACAGAAAGAGGCCTTACTGTTGAACAACAACTGGTTGTCTTCACTGAAAGGAGGTGGCAATATGAAAGATCTTTCCACCATAAGGGTAAGTTCTTCATTGCAGATACTCTAAACAAAACAAATAATCTGTATCATCTAAAAATATCAAAGACATTTCTGATAAAATCTTTTGTATTTTTCCAGATCGTAGATATCCATGACAACGAAGTAACAAGCCTTCCTGATGACATTGATCAACTGGTCAATCTCCAAGTACTGAATGTGGAAGGAAATAGGTTGAAAAATCTGCCCGACAAAATGGGTGGTCTCGTGTCTCTACAGACACTCAATGCCAGAAGTAGGTAGTCAGAACCTGTGAGTTGTATGCAAATTTTCAGAATAGTAAATGCTGATATGACATCAGGAATGTATAAGCCTAGTCTCATTGATTTACCGTAGTAATGAAATATGATATTTAAAATTAGACATGAGAATTTTCAGGTAATTCCCTGAATTCAAGAATCTTTTGAAAAAGTGAAGTTTGAAAAGTGACTGTAATTATTTGATTTTCAAAAATGATTACTCCTCTTAAATAAAATGCTCTTTTACTAGTCTGCATCCTTCTGTCTCCCTTTTCAGGAAATAAAATAAAGGATCTGCCATCATCGATGGGCGGCATGAGAAGCCTAAGGACTCTGGATATCTCTGATAACCTGGTCACAAGACTTCCTAATAATCTCTGTCAAGTCAAAACCCTTGAGAGTCTAACACTGTCATACGACTCGATGACTTACCCCAACAGAGGTAAGCTATTGCAGTTGTGTATCGGTCCATTATCCTTGTGTACTTAACACTACCTTGTTTCAGACAGTTTCCACAGTTTTTAAATAAGTTTCCACAGTTTTCAGTAATACAGGTTCAACCTGAATGCACAGGAACCTGACACAAGACAGTATGGTTCAGTTAGGGTTTTAACTCTCATTAGGGTTAGGGTAACCCTACAACCTGAATGCACAGGGACCTGACACAAGAGAGTATGGTTGGGTTAGGGTTTTAACTCTCATTAGGGTTACCCTAACCCTAATGAGAGGAAAATCCCATTGATCATCCACGTTTCTGCTCACAATTGCCTCAATCTTATCCCCAGATATCTGTAAACAAGGTACGGAAGCAATGATGAGATTCCTGTGTGTGGAATCGGGCATTAATTACACGCCGCCATCTAAAGTTTTACTCAACGTATTAGAACCTCCAACTGTGATGAAGCCTAGTATAAGCAATCACTCGCTTCGGGCAGTTGAACAGGAGAACAGTGTGCTGCAGGAGTCGTTGATGTTACATGAGCAACTACAGGTGAGGACAGTGTTGAAATTATCGGAAAATGGTTCATATGAAAGAGAGATGTTGGAAATTAGAAAAGGTTAATTTTTTATGGGGAAATAATGAAATGAGAAAATTTTGACAATTTTTGATGAGATACAAGATAGAAAGTGTTGAAACTCCTTGAAGACTTTCAGGATGTGGTCTTTATTATCGTAGATGGAATTTGGAAAGCTCTTTCATATCTGTTGTTAGGCCAAGAAGAGGAAGGAAATGATTGCGCTAGAAAAACAGATGGAAGAAGACCAGCGACAACAGGCAGAACTTTCTGCTGCGTCCTCCCAGAAAAAGATGCAATTGATCAACGACATTGCTCGGGTATGTAGCACCCTGAAATGACATTTTTAAGGACTGTGAAGAAAATTTTGAAGGAAATATGGGCCCCTAAATGATCTGGTTCTATGGAAATCCAGGCCCGAGTCTGCACAATCCCCAAATTTTCACTCTCCCAATGGATTCTACAAGAGGACAAAAGGTTTATTGAAAAATCGACATATCTGTAAATTTGACATTAAAAAATTAGGGTTTACAGTAATCAGATTACTTTTTCCTTTTCTGCAGGATCAGGATCAGTTGGATAATGAAATCAACCTGTTAACATCAAGGAAATATGCCGAACACAAACAGATGGTTGCTAATTTATCAGATGGTATGTATATTCACAGAGTTGAGTGAAGAGCCAGCTCAGAAATAGCACTAGGTCTGTCTGACAGGTGCGGATTGAAGGGGTCCAGGGATCTGGACACCCTGCTTTTGGCAAACAATGCTACTACAGCTATTTCGTCGGGATTGACCAGAAATTGTATCACTGAGCATTCAGATTGTAAAATTTTCTGTGACCGCCGTCTTCAGACCCCAAGTGACGAAGATAAACAAGTCCAAAAGGTTATACAGTGGAACCTCTCTATTAAGAAACCTCTGGGACTGACAAGTACTGTCCTTAATTGAGAGGTGTCCTGGGACTGAACTTGGATGTCCTGATTAGAGAGGTATCCTCCTGGCAGAGGTGTCCGTTAAGGGAGGTTCTTCTGTATAAGTATTTTGTTTTCCTTTCAAACTGTGTAGTTGAGAAATTAGCCAGTCAGCTGATTGACACGTTACTTGCCATGAACGAGAAGGCAATGAAGAGGGAAGAACTGCTGGAAAAAATGGAAAAGGAGAGAATAGAAGCGGAAGATTTGTTCATCGTCCGACAGGAAGAATCACGAAATCTCAGGAAGGAAGAAGTTTTAGGTTCGTACAATATATATTCTAAGTGGCTGAGGTGTTTAACCTTCTCACACTGTCAGTGTCTATTTGATTAGAACTTACACTAAAAAGTTTTATAAATTTAGCCTGACATTGTGTATTTCAGCTGCTATGGAAATTATCTTAGCAGAATCGGAACATCTTGAAACCCATCGGCAACAGTATCAGGAATCGCGTGACCAGGCAGCGAGGCGGGCGACGGATAAGTAAGAGTCTTTTATCAGACTGGGCATTCATAGGATTTCTAAAAATTTGTTTGATTTCAAATCTGTTTTTATTTGGGTTCTCTTTTTGCAGCGATGGAGTGGGTTATTTACTTCTACTTCTAGTGTCAACCTTGCCAGGTTCGTGGTGTCAGGTTCTCAGGTCCTAGATCCTTGTTTTGTACATGTCATGGTCTAAGACCTTTAGTCTTAAATCTTAGGTCTTTGTTTTGTAGACAGCTGGGTGCACGGCCCATAGGCCTCTTGTTACAGTTGTCTTCTCAGCCTGTTTTAACTTCATTAGTTCTTGTTGCACACTTTTCCAGTATGAGCGAAGTTGATGGTAACCTGGAATTCATACTTATGGGCAAAGAATGCAATAGAGATGAACTCATCAATCAATTATTCCATGAGGT
Source organism: Notospermus geniculatus (assembly GCA_002633025.1). Classification (NCBI taxonomy): domain Eukaryota; kingdom Metazoa; phylum Nemertea; class Pilidiophora; order Heteronemertea; family Lineidae; genus Notospermus; species Notospermus geniculatus. Next base: position 183,541 of record NMRB01000496.1, read on the forward strand.
AAGCAGCGGATTCATGGTGAGAGGTCCTGGGTTCGATTCCCAGTCACCACTTTGTATTCTCAACTTATCTGAAAGGATTGTTTGAAAGTGTTTATTTATGCAAATAAGAATAAACATTACAAGAGCCCAGGGCCGAGGCAAGGCATTACTGGCCCTGGACAAAAGTGACAGACAGATATGTAGTTTATACAGAAGAGCGGAATAGGTGGTACAACCAAATGAATATTAAACATGCATTAATGAGATTACAAGCAAAAGAATAGGTACAACGTACAAAAAGTAAGAACACGTGAACAAAAAAGAAGCGATAGTGAANGCAGCGGTAAGAGTGTTGGACACATGACCAAGTGGCTGCGGGTTCGATTCCCAAATAAGTTGCCAATTTGTACAGTACTCTCAGCTGGTCTGAAATGATCAAGTGAAGTGCTGAATGAACTGGGTTGAGACCTTGAAACAATGAAAAGTACATAAAAAACCTAAAGAAAATGTTTTTCAGGAAAAACTGCAACGGGAAGCCTTTGAAGCTCTCCAGTTGATGAAGGATGCAAAACATCAACGTATCACAAAACAGATTGAGATAATTCAGGAGGAATTGTCGCAATTGACCGTCGTTGAAATCGAACGTCGGGAGGCCAAGTTGGACACTGAAAAGGTAAATTCTGCTGCTTGTTTCTTCCTCAAATTGCTGCTCGTTGAGTTCCCCAGACTGGAAAGGTGCCTGGAGATACTGGAGTAATAGTGTGAAGCCCTTCGAGGCTGAACAACAGGGAAGTGCTTAGCCTCCGATATTATCATTTTCAATGTTCATATTTTGTTCCAGAACATTCTGGTCGAGAAGCGTAAAGCTCTGACTGATTTGATGATCGCCTTGATGGATCAGCAGATGGACAGGGAGAAGGAACTCCGTAAGAGAATGGCCGAAATGGAGCAGCAGAGGCAGGATGACCAGGACGATTACTGGTTGATACAGTATCAGAGGTTGATGGACAAGAAGCCTCAGTCTCTCATGGACTCAGTAAGTTTTATATTTTTGACAGGGTGTAGCAGACGGCATCTTCTGTCAACTTTTTCTCACATCCTACAGTATTGATTGAAAAATATTTGAAGAAAGTTTGTTTCTATCAACCATCTGAAGAATGTTTCTTCGAATTCTTTCTGATATATTTCTAAGTCTTTAAGGAAACTTCAACAGAAGATGGTGTCTGCTCAAACTTGGGGGGGGGGGCAGATGGATTACCGGTAACACTTTCATTGAAGCTGACAATGTCAGCTCTAACACCTCATTCTGCTCTATCAAATGAATATTGTCCTATTCCAGGAGAAGAATTTAGAAATCGAGGTGGTCAAGATATTGGAACGTTCAGGAGCACATCAGTATTTACAGAATTTTGCAAGGCACCGGATCACGATTGAGACTCTCTGTCAGATGAACGAAGAAGACATACGGCATGTAAGTACAGTTAGGGAGCATTATGGAGCAGTGTTTGAGTGTTGGACTCGGGACTGAGAGGTCACGGGTTCAACTCCCAGCTGAATTGCCACTCTGTATTATCAACTGGTCTCCGAAAGGATCAAGTGATGCACAAAATGAGCTGCTCTCAAGTTCCCCGGAAAGGTTACTGGAGAGACTGGGGTAATAATGTGAAGTGCTTTGGGACTGTATTACAGTGGAAAATGTAAAAGCATCCCACAGTATTGTCTTAATTGTGTGAAACCATTTTTTCACCATAGGTGGGTGTCCAGGAAATCGGCACTCAAAAGAGTATCCTGCGACACGTGGAAGAGTTTATTGCTTATGATAAAGAGTTCGGGAAAAAACAGAAGCAGAAAGAACCATCATCACCGGTAAGTAAGAATGTTCAGCTACCTTTCACGTATTTGCTTATTAAATTAGCAGATATGTGAACTATTTCAGTGTGTAGAGCTCTCTAGCTTTGGGTAGGTTGTCATAGTCATACAAGTTGTATTTATACACAGGTTGTAGAAAGATTCAGCAAAAATAAAATATTTCTCTCAGCACTCAGAAAATTTCAACTTGGTGGTGAATTTCTGTGTTGGGTTTCATTTTTCGTCGAAACCCAACAATCAATCTTCAATTTCAGGTTGCCGCCGCTGCTGCTGCTGCTGCTGCTCCAGCGGCCCCATCTGCACCAGATGTGCAAGAGGTCACGACACGAATCACATCAGAATGTGTTATATGCATGGATGAAGAGGTGAGACTTAAATGGATGCTGCAACTGCTGCTCAGGGGTGCAGCTGACTTATGGCCTTGGGGCAAAGTTGATTAAGTGTGACCCTCAGAAAAAAATTGAATATCTTACATCCTCTCAGATGTATTTTCCCGACATCTGACACCACAATAACTTGGCTCGAAGAGGGAAAATAACCTTAGAGGAAAAAACTACTTTGTCCCTTTTTGCTCCGGGGGGCATTTGTCCCTGCCCCCCCCCCCACCCGCTAGCTACGCCCCTGCTGCTGGTGTTCGCGTGGCCAAAAATTTGAACATAACAAACGTAGGAACATAATAGACACTAAGATGTCACTCACTAAGTTTTATATTTCGTTTCAGTCCACAATCGTGTTCTTAAACTGCGGCCACGTCTGCTGCTGCGAAAAGTGTTCAGTGTCAGTCGCAGAGTGCCCGCTCTGTCGCCAGAACGTCAGCCACAGAATCAAACTCCTGCCCGCCTGACAGCGGCAGAAGAGGCAGTTTGGACGTCAGACAAGCATCGTGACAGACACGGAATAAAGCTTTGGAAATCTGAACAACTGCCTCACACAACACCAAACTATCTTCTGCCATCCTGTGGTAATGGGCAGCATCGCTACTGAAAATCAGTGGGAGGATGGTTTATTGAAGTAATAACTGTTGTCCACACTAGAGTGTACTTGGTAGTACCGGTACATGATAGTGCTTTTACTACAATTGACCATACCCCACTGATCATCAGTGGGAGTATGAACAATTGAAGTAACAGCCGTACTCTACACTACAGTGTACTACTACAGTATACCTTGTAGTACACGCTAGTGCTTTTACTACAATTGACCATGCCCCCACTGATCATCAGTGGGAGCATAAACAATTGAAGCAACAGCTGGACTCAACACTACAGTGTACTTGGTAGTACACGGTAGAGCTTTTACTTCAGTGGACCGTATTCCCACTGATTACAAGTGGAGGTACTGCCTTTTACAATGGGATGGCAGATACAAGCAGAAGAATCAGCATTTGCAGTGGGTCTGACGAGATTCTGCCCAGTAGTAGTAAAGTTGGATAAAATCACTATATCTACTCACAGTGGTTGTTGGAAGTGGCGAATCTTACAGGCTACCTCTGGAACATGGACAGATATCTCATCAGAGGTTCCTATGAATGAACAGAATGCAGTGGAATTTGCAGTGATTTCATGACCCGCTGGAGGATGGACCTGTTGAAGGAAAGTTAGTAGACCAGATCAGTGGGCGTGGGTGGGGAGGGGGTGGTATAATATGCTCCCCCATTTTTGGCCGACCAGAGGCTCACTGACGATCTGGGGGAAGAAAAAGAACAGTGTTGTACCGTATACGCAAATATTTTTGTGTATAAAAATTCTCGCAAAAATTGCAAAATCAGAATTTTGCCGTGAATATTAATACACCTACATGCATAAATGTTTCCCCCAACAATCCAGTCAGTTCCCTTCCCTGCCCTTGACGCGAACATTAATCCACGCGAAACAGAAAAAAATGTTCAACTCGTGAAATATTATCCCACGAAAATATTTGCGTATACGGTACTGGTAATTGCATGCATTTATGAGCAGCTTATTTCGAAACTTTTCTTAACAGAGAATTTCTTGGCCCTTTGGTCAGCAGGTTTTGCTTCTATGGGTTCACAGCTCTCCCATTTTCAGAAGTGCTGGATTCGGCCTTGGTTAGCCTCTCCATTGTAGCTTCTGCGACTGCAAATATGCTTATAATATTCATATATATTGAAAGTATGATTCTTGTTCATTCAGAACTGCTTGTGAGAACATCAGTGATGTATCTTCTGTGGCGTGTGTGGTTTATATTTTCATATATTTATAGATCATATACCCCGTAGCTGGTGTTGTGTTGGTAGTATTGCATCTTATTTTTGCAAACCTAAATAGGAAAATATCTTATTACTCGAGGAAAATGCAGCATTAGATTAATTGATATTTTCAAATGCTTGTTTTCCATGCATTTCCAAAGAATCTGTAGTATTCCTGTGCTTTGCTAAATGTCATCCTCCCATAGCGGGGTTTAACCTTGCATCTCTTCATCCCACTGAGACAAGTGTATGAAGAGTGGCAAGACCAAAACCCTGCTGTGGGAGGATGTCAAATGTAGAATGTAGATAGATAATCATTGAAAATTGAAGTGAGCGATTGAATGAATTGTTGTGTAGGAGAAATGAATCAAGTTTACTAGCCGTGCTTGCCCATTAGGGAGCTTTTTCCATGTGACAGTTTCAGAGATTTCAGAAGAAGTGATCGAATAAAAGAGACCAACAGTGCAGTTACCCATTGTTGGTGCAATTAAAGTTCAGCTGTCAGACTGGTGAATTCAGAGATCATTTTACCACCCTGTTTAAATTTTTACCACCCAGTCTAAAAATGTTACTTGCAATGCATCTTCTATTACACCACCCTGTTTGAATTTCACTCCCACCGTTTGAAAATCCACGGCCTTAAAATCATAGGAAAATGCAGTCATCCCGCCCTGTTTGGAAAAATTTCTGGCTAGAACACTGACATACAATTTCATCTCCCAGGTGTGCGACTAAAAATGTGAACATGCAATGTGAATACCCTAAGTAAGTTTATGTGCTAAAATTTGTGATGTGTGTCTACTCTGTACTTAAAGGAGTTAGACGCCGAAGTTGTAAACACTCACTCACTGGTTCTCTATCCACGGACGCCTGCAGTGCTGCCACCTATTGTCGGTGATATGTACTGACGTGAATATCGTGAGTGAGTTGCATCGGACCGGGAACCAGTCTAACGATCACGGGTGCTGCCACCTGCACGAAGGAATAAAACTAGTTTGCCGACCATATTTGTAAACAAACCAGCTTGTTTACAACTTCGGCGTCTAACTCCTTTAACTCATTACTATACAGTCTTTTTACTGTATATTTGTATCGGTGTATAAGTGTTACATCTTCAAAGTAAGTTTTGTACATAGACTATAATATTTGGCCTTGAAGACTAGGTTCTGGCAACTCTTCAAGATCACCTCTATGCCAGATATAAATTTTCTTGTGTACCGGTAGTTGTAATTTATGTGATTATATTATTTACTATTGGATGGAGGTGCGGCTTAAAGGTCAATTTCGACGTCTTACACTGTACCACCGTGATGCTGTGAATAAGGTTACAGACTCTGTTTAACAACCCCCGAACCCCTCGATAAATTACGGTACATGTAATAAGAACAATATTCCAAACCTTTTGACAATAGGCCTACCTCCTGACCACTGTACATAAACGAAACAGTTCTACCATTATTTAAGGCGGGGGGCTACCTATAACTGAGCTCATTCCCTAGTGGCAATCCACGGAACTGGCCTTTGTGCGACCAGTCATTCACATTCAGATTAAATCCGCTCACCCTGGTATACTGTTTTCGAAAACCAATCTTCAGTGTACGTGCCGACCCTAAATCTTTTGTGTCCACTGCGGGTATTGTTCAGCTCTGTCACTGGTGCTTTGGTCACAAGTGGCCGAACAGAGTTTACTCAAAGGGCGCGAATTGTGCAAATCTACATAACAAAGAAGTAACTTGCCAGCGGTATGGAAATTTTCAAATTTCCCAAACAAGTTTTCTCTTTTTTGGACACATATATTTGAAAAATTTCTTTTGGATGTTATTGCCATATGTGCATTCTAGGGCAACACGATCGCCTTTTTTGGATAGTTGGTCGGGAATATGAAATATTTCAAAAACTGTAAATCGAGCCTTTTTTTGCATTAAATAGTTTATACCAATTAAATGGAAAGTACTTTCGTAAAAAACGGATCGTTAGGCCCTGCAGGCATCAGGCCTGTATGTTACAGACTATGTGGGAAACTGATGTGTCGCATCCCAAGTCTGCAAAATTGTTTGCGAACTCAAATTTTGACAACTTGTTATAACTTAATTAACTCCATCGTAATTGGTCAAAATGAACAATTCTTTCACAGAACGGGAGCATAAAGGTTGTAGCTAAAACATTTTGTTGACATCAATTAGTTACTTTTTGTCATGAATATGTTAGGACGCTTGTTTTCAAAGAGCGTCAATAAAGTCGGCATAGGTAGCCCCCCGCCTTAAGGAAACTATAGCATAAAGTTGTATATATTCTCATTTACTATTCTGTGATATAAATGGGTACTATCCTCGAACTGAACTTCAAATGATCATTCTGGATTTCAATATTTCAAATGCATTATACCAAAAGGAAATGGCATGTATGGTTTTAATGATTTTGTTCAAAGAATAAAACCGAATCATGAATTTCTCCAAAAATTTCTATTGTCTTTTCCATTAGGTACCTGTTTTTAAAAGTTCAGACAAATAAAATCCTACATCATGTCAGGCCACTGTTTCAATCAAATGGCTGTTATCAACTTTACAATCTTCAGAATTAAATCTGAATTTCTTATGAAAACATGATCCAGAAGTCTTTTATAATTTATAATAAAGTCTTTGGTATGCATCAGAATTGTTGTCCTTCATATTTTTTTAGACTACGATAGAGCATTAAAGTGGACTATTCGTGACCAGTCAAAGATAGATTCCACAGAAGTTTCCGAAGCGGACGCCGCAATGCATTTACCAGTTCTTGTTTTAAATAAAACGGGTTGTTGTATTATTTTTGCTTCACTTTGGACAGACACGAACAATCCGCTCCAGGAAAGGTTACGCCCCTGGAAGAATAGACTGGTCCTCTGTCCTGCAGCCACTTCGCTAATATGAAGACAGGCTCCTAAGTAACTGAATCTATTTGTAGAACGGCACATACCCATCAGTGCAGTGTGGAGAAAGGCTCTATGCATGTAGGGCAGGCCTAAAATAGTTTCGACAAAAGTTGCAGAATTTGTACTTATTCGATGCCAGAATTCGACAAGGATGTGCACTTACCCCAAATTTTAGCCTGTAATATTACATGAGTCATTGCACAGGGGAGAGATGAATCAGTCACAGTGCACAGAGGAGATGAATCAGTCACAGTGCACAGGGGAGAGATGAGTCAGTCACAGTGCACAGGGGAGAGACGAGTCAGTCACAGTGCACAGGGGAGAGACGAGTCAGTCACAGTGCACAGGGGAGAGACGAGTCAGTCACAGTGCACAGGGGAGAGACGAGTCAGTCACAGTGCACGGGGAAAGATGAGTCGGTCACAGTGCACGGGGAAAGATGAGTCGGTCACAGTGCACAAGGGAGAGAGAAATACTACTTACAGCATCCCAAAATGACGGGAAGTAAACTTTGGGTATCCCAGAAAGGCATTCGGGCAGCTTCCCTGATTTCCATAATATATGTCAGGATCGGTCAAAACCTGTCATCGTAGAATCAGAATGAGAATTTTATCAACGTCCCTCAGGGGTATGGAGTCATAGGGTATATTTACATGATTGTGATTTGGTAATTAATGAAGATTACGCTATGGTGATATGAATAAAGACTAGCAAATGCTTTTGCTTCAGATTTTGTACAGCAAAATTCAAGTAAAAGCATATACTAGCCTTGATTCATATGATCCAATATGCATTGAGAAGAGTACCAAAGAAAGATAATACATGTACATCGCATTAGCAAAGTGGTTCCAGGGTAAGGGACCAGTCTACGCAACTCGAAGTCTGTGCAGAAGTGTCAACGTGGGTTCAAGTCCCCTTGACGACAATACTTACTATTACTTTTTCTATTTTCTTCATCATTGGCAGCTAGCAAGGGCAAGTGAAAGACCCATTCCATACTCACCACGGCCAATACAGTAATGCTTTTGCTTCGACCCTGATGGAAAATCTAAACAAAATACAAATGCCATCATACAAGGAAGAGAACTCAAAATTGGCATGAATTACGTAGCACATTTTATTGTTGAAATGTACATGAATTGTAAATAATTGTAGAAAATCCTATATAAATAATGGTTTTGGCTACGTGATACAAGCACTTCACCAAATACTCTCATCACAGGATCTTAGTTGCAGCTCGTTTTTTCTATATTTGATTTTTCACCAGTGGTATTTTTTCAGACCTAGGCCTATGAGGGGACTACGGTCACTGTATCCAATGTTTTTGAGCAAGTCGCTTTGAACTTTTAACAATGGGGCATAAGGTTGATGAAAGGCTGGACGAGACATCTGTCAAATATCAATATATAGGAGAGATGCTCATTTTTGTTTGTTAGATATTTTGTGCTATCACTCGCCTGGTAAATATCAATCGGAAAATGGTTGTTTGATCTTTAAGAAAGAGAGATGTTTGTAAGACATCACTCATCTGTCACAAATCAGTCAGAATGGTGTAGTGGAGACATCAGTGCCTGTCACGGCTGAGGTTGTGGGTTCAATCCCCACTTGGATCCAATATCCAATCCTCACATGACACAGGCTGACTCTCTTTCCCAGCACAGTTTTTTCCTGCTGTACATTTATTGGCCCAGACCTCTCAACTTGATACTTCAAGAATGATACCTGCACATCCCAAAAGTCCAAAGACAAGACATTTGTCAAGTATTAATTTGTCAAGTATTAATTTGTCAAGTATTAATTTGTCAAGTATTAATTTGAAATTGAATCAAGGGTTGCCAGAATCCAGAACTAAAAATCAAGTAATTACCTCAGGATGGGTTTGGTTAGGACTGCTCCAGAGCTGCAAGCTACATCGTAAATTATTCTAACACAATCCCCTCTCTGATACAAAAGGATATGATACAAACATTAAACACTAATCTACCTACTTTTATGTGTAACATTGAGTACGGAAATAGACAAGCGTGCTCTGCATTCTCTCATCTACCCAACGCACAACTCAAGTGTGTATAGAGGTTTCCCACGTGACGTCATCAAGGCCACATTGGCCGTCAAATTGACCACGTGTTTCCTGAAGGAACATCACGATGACGCAATGACGTTATTTCGTGTCGTGTCTCGTTGCGTCAGGCGGAACGTCAATCCACGAGTAGCACCCTATTGACGCCAGTTTGCGTCATTTTGACGGCCAGTCACATGACTTGATGACGTCAGTGGGATTCCTCTATAGGCCACAATAAAATCACTTAGGCCTACTTTGCTAACTCTGGTTTTGTTTTTGTTTTAAATTTGATCATGAAAATTTAGTACCAGCTTGGAGGAATTATACTGACAGTATAATTCCTCCAAGGTACCGGTACCAGTATGCGATCATGAAAACTTAGTATGTGATCATGACATCTTGTTTGTGATCACAATAAGTTAGTTCATAATCACAATATTAATAGCTTGTGATCATGAAAACTAATAGTTTGTGACCACAATAACTTTGTTATTTGACCATGCTAACCTGGTATGCGAGCACAACTTCGTATGTGATCATGACAGCTTGGTATGTGATCATGATAACTTGGTATGTGATCATAATAACTTGGTATCCAGTCATGAAATCAAAGCACGTGATCATGAAAACTCAGTTTGTGATCATGAAAACATTGTAGGCGATCAAAGAAACATACATGTATGTACCGTACCTGATAGTGGGCGATCAAAGAAAACTTAGTATGTGATCATGAACACTTAATATGTGATCATGAACACTTGAATGTGATCAAGGAAAACGAGGATCACAGATGAAGATACCGAAACGATTGAATCATTCTCAACGGAACCTATTTCAAACCAATACCTGCATGTACACGACTGTTGAAGTGACAGAGCATAAGAATAACACCCATGACAAATAAATTATTTCACACAGCATGGATGAAGAAGGTCCCATTAAAGTCAGCCCTCTTCCCACCAAGGGACTAAAGCCCACGGTCTGATTTATCTATTGTCAAGAAATTGAGCCCACATATTCCCATCAGCTGGACAAATACTTACAATTTTCTAGAACTAAACACGTTTGCTATTACTCTCAGCAATCTACAGCCCCATCAAGACAACAAACATTTTCTTTTCGGAAACGTGCACAATCCATTCCCAGAAACTCCAATCGAAAAGTATAACTTTTCAATCGTAACATTTCAGATAAAATGACTTGATCAATTAAAATGTGTAGAAGTCTTATGATTTTAGAAAACCTGCCCTTAGGCTTCTTGTACATAGAAGTATACGGTATACGGATACGCCGGTTAACAATGGCTTCACGGTTGCAAACCCTTTGTGAAGCCTTTGTCAACCGGCGTGATTGTATACCTTATACTTCTCTGCACAGGAAGCCGTACAAATCCTAGGATACCAACTTTTGCAGATTTTAGAACCAACCTCTCAGCAGACTTCCGAATACCAACCTTTGAGATTTTAGAATACCAACCTTTGAGATTTTAGAATACCAACCTTTGCAGATTATAGAATACCAGCCTTTACAACTGGTGTTACCACAATGCAGTTAGACACTTTCTCTCTTTTTACTTTCATGAATGCACTGAGCAAAACTAATCTGTCTCAAAAATGAGTCGATTACCGGGTATTCAGAGCTACAAATTTAACCCAAGGCATGAGCCCACAATGTCTGCAACTAGTTTCTTACAAGGGGCATGTTTTTTTTGGATATGAGTTGAAGAAATATCAGTCAATTTGGCTGTCAAACAAAAACACTGTTACACAGAGTGGGATAACCCGGAACATGAAGTACATGTAATACATGATAGATACCTAAGGGACTTATCCACTTGGGAGACCCCNTCATCGATAATCATCAATTATCATCATCAAAAGGCTTGATTGTGCCATAATATCTGGGCTTCCAAATTCAGAAACGTTCCCGATATTGGAATCGAAAATCGCTTCCAAAAAAAGAAACGTTGCCAAAGTCGGAAACGTTTCCAATTTTTGAACTTTCCCGAACTGAGGTCATTCTTGGGTACACAGATATGTCATGTCTCCCAAAAAAAGACAATTCCTTTACTGACAGTAACTTTATAATGAGGGTCATAAAACTACGCAATGGGTCATATGAATAAAGACAAGCAAATGCTTTTACTTCAGATTTGTACAGCATTGCATAGTGCATTTGTATTGCAAAATTCAAGTAAAAGCATTTGCTAGTCTTTATTCATATGAATGACCCAATATGTATGTACTCGGATGTCAAGTCAGACTGGTGTATGTACAATGTTCACAAACTCCTTATAAACTCCTTATTATAAAAGAAGTAGTGCATTCTACACGAAATCGTCTCGGATAGAGTACAGACTTATACACAGTACTGAAAATAAACAGTTGGATATATTTTTCATAGTATATACACTGAAATTCCAATGGTATTGAATAATTGTAGAATGAGATGTATAGTACATGCTCCATAATGTGCTACTTTTTTCCATCCCTTTGTGATAACATCAACGCATCAGAAAGTATAGGCCTATGAATCCCACTGAAAATGTCATTGGTTAAATTTTCGCAGGGCATTTCACCTGAATGACGGTTGCATTAATAGCAAGAAATAATGTTTCTTTCTGGTAAGAGCAAGTTTGGTGTCCGAATTACCTGTAATGAACTTATTTTCAAGTTATACTTCTGGTAGCTCGACTTGAAAGTGCCAGCCTGAAGAAGACCCCGGTTGGGGTCGAAAATTCGCAAAATTTCTGGAGGACAACTTCGGTTATTATATTATACAAACTTATTTTCAACACGATTTTAACCAAATTTTTGTATAATTCAATCTGCAGGGCTAAGGATTTTTGAAACTGGTGTACAAAGTTTTTACATGTACAATATGGTACACCCAACTATTCAGCGTAGTTCAAGCTGATAGACTAGTGGTTATCTCGTCCACTTAGCGGTCCCTGGTTCGAATCCAGCCTGGGCCATATGGGATTAATCACCCCTGGCTCTTCATGTCCATCACATGGGACAGTAAGCCATGGTGCCTTGTACCTTGTGCCTTTGCAAGGACAAGTAAAAGACCTCATCCAAGTGAGGAGCATGAGTAGCTTGAGACGGACTATTCCGTATTACCAGGGCCAATAATGCTGTGCCTATGACCCTAATGGAAAAATCAAACACAAATTCAGTGAAGTTGGACAGCACGCTCCTGGGAAGTGCTCATCCTATTGAAAACAGTTACCGGGTAGTTGAGTTTGAGGCTACTGGACCGAGCATACCAGAATGGTAACAGTAATCATGGCGCTGATGAATTTACGAAATATCCGCAATTTCTTCCACGTACAAGAAACTCACCATATATTCATAATAACGTACCATAAATAAAAATATTCACAGTAATTCCACGTAAATCAAACGTCTGTTCCTAAGCTGAAAAATACTTCCAAAAGTCACAATTTTCATGCATTGATTGACGTTTCGAATAATGTTAACACATACACAATCTTTACATAACGATACACAATACACGGTCTAGAATAAGCAAGACAATGGAAATAAATATCGACAAGACATTCAGACAATCACATGATCTGTTTTAGCCAATAAGAATCAAGAATGTACAATCGTCCATCAGACTCGACGACAAGGAGAAAATGTAAAAAAAATACACTTTTCTCATTATTACAAAAATTGCGATATCTGCACGGATATATTTTAATGAGCACGTGGTCTGAGTATTCACTCTTAAGTCCGGCAAAATCTGACTGACCCCCGCCCCCAAATGAACACAAGTACCGGTACGAAATTCCTCAGCAGACTTCCATAAATAAATGCACTCCAATTCCCCCATGGAAAATTTGGTTGAATACTATCATCATTACCTGCATCCGTGCCATTCTATAAATAAAACCCAAAACTACATCATATTTACAGCACTCGACTTGTTGACCCCATCCCATATCAGTCAACAGGCAGGCAGGAATTTTTTGAAAGTCTGTGCATTTGACACAATTTCTGAACGAAATAGTTAAGTTTTGACCACAATCACAATGCAGGTAGCCAGCCCAAAAATTTGCCTGAATTTTCAACCCCATCCATTCTCCTAAAAGAATGAAAATTTAAGTCCTTTAAGTAATCATTTATCATCATCTTAATTGAGAACTAACCACAGTGTCCCAAAATTTGGGGTCAAATGCATGTTCTTACACACAGTTGAACCTCATACTGTCCAAAATCATGCATTATACCTCAAACTTTGGGACAAAGCTCGGCTGCCTCCCGACTGACCCCACCCACCCACAACCATCAAAACTTACCAAAGAGGAAAAAGACCAATTTTGATGATACTCACTTATTTTCAACTACTTTAACTCATCTGCTCTCAAAGTCCAGCAGATGTCTTCCTCCGTCAAAGTTTTCACACATCCTATGGTTCGGATGGAAAATATCTGAAGAAAGGTTGTTCCTATCAACCATCTGAATGATGTTTCTTCAAATTGTTCCCAATTTGTCTCCAAGGCTTTCAGAAAACTTCAACAGAAGATACCGTCTGCTCCAACCTGGGGGCAGATGAGTTAAGGGCAACAATCTCCTTCATTTGTGCCGATGTCCTACATCAACCTAAAGCATTCATCCAAGTTGAGATACCGGTTTTGAACAACGTGCACCATTATTTTTCATTCCAAAGTATCATTTCCGTAAACTGGCCAACAGTCTCCGTGCATCGAATGCACCATTTGATTCATGGAAGAAAACACCATGCATGCTCTAGAATAAACGGCCACCACTGAGGAACTCAGACAATGACATTTCTCTGCAGGTGATTTAAATGAAATTCCTACTTTCGAAATCCTAGTTTCGTTCAATTTCCTTAAAGCGAATCGAAAGCGAAAAAATTTGATTTAGAAATATAATTTGAAAGGGGACGAATTTTCAGCAAAAAATGTACACAAACTTCTCCAGAATGTCAACAAAGAAATTTTCGTGCATTTTGATTGGCTGAATTTTGTGTTTACAAACACCAGCCAAATGTAAACAAAATCCACTATCGATTCGCTTTAACTTTGCACGTTCCTGCATCATTAGGCACTGTCAGTCAGTTGACCTACAGGAGTCACTCCGGTCCAATTCAATGCCTAGCAGACCAACTCATGGTTGATTTCTACTATTGAAATATTCTCATCACCTCGCAGGTTTCTCGTAAAAAAATTATGCATAATGCCAATAGAAATCATTGGTTTTGATACTTATCTTAGAATAACGGACATGACATTTTCTACGATTAGACGTCAGAAAAGGAATTGTGACGTCATGACATCAACTGCACCCCTCACAGCACCATGTCTAATTTCAAGGGGTCCCCATCATTTCAAAATAAGCCATGAAAATCTTGAATTTCTTGGGATAATTTCCGACCGACACAAATAGAAAGTGAACCTCAATATGATATCTACAAATATTTACAGTAGCCATTTTACATTGGTCAAAGTTACATTATTAGGTACAATATTGATACACTGGCATCACTTGAAGTGATATAAAGGAGTACGACGCCCCCTATTTCGACATTTGAAACAATGAAGTGGTGGGCTTTTTTCCACTTGCAGAGGAAATGCAAAGTGAGCAACTGATAAGCATACCAGGGTTGCCGAGGATAAATTCCAGGGACCTCAGATTCCAGGCCTAGGCCTCAAAGAAGTCAGCTTGGATAATTTCCATGACCTGGATTCCAGGCCAAGGCCTCAACGAAGTCAGTTCTCTGGATAACTTTTGGGTCAACGGATTCCAGACCTAGGCCTCAAGGAAGCCAGCTCTCTGGATAATTTCCAGGGTCAACGGATTCCAGGCCTAGGCCTCAAGGAAGTCATCTTTCTTGATAACTTCCAGGGTCAACAGCCTAGGCCTCTTCAAGGGTCAACGGATTCCAGGGCTAGGCCTCAAGGAAGTCATCTCTCTGGATAACTTCCAGGGTCAACAGCCTAGGCCTCTTCCAGGGTCAACGGATTCCAGGCCTAGGCCTCAAGGAAGTCATCCCTCTGGATAACTTCCAGGGTAAACAGATTCCAGGTCTAGGTCTCTTCCAGGGTCAACGGATTCCAGGCCTAGACCTCAAGGATTTTACTAAGATCCAGGATAGCTACTAGCAAAATAGTCCTAACACATTAAATGAAACAATCAGATCTAGTACAGGACTCATCAAGAACTATAAGTAAGCATCGGATGGTGAGACAACGAAGAAAGCATCTGGCCTATTCTCCTTCCTACACAGACGACACGTCCAATCTCCTAAGCAGGTGATCCACTTTGCACTGCAACACTGCCTGCTACATGTACATAGAATATAGGATAATAACCTCCAGTTGGAGAGTGCACCCCAGTTTTTAAAAGAACCCAAATACTTGAAATATTGATGACATTCTGAGTAACACTTGATTTTTCAGTTTAGAAGAAAAATCCCCTCGCACAGAACCAACTGCGACTACAGTCAGAAGTTGGGAATAAAACAGACAGAGACGACAGCCTGCAAAGCGGTCACACCAGTCCAGATTGGACATAATGCAACCAAAATTGTCATTTATTATATATTACAGTAAAGTACGTGGAAAAACGTTGCGTTTCATCTGTCAATCACAATCCTCTCCGACGTGGATCTCGTCCTCTTTGACGTAGGCACAAGGGAAGTAGCCAATCTGAAAACGAGAAATAACGATGATGTGAGGCGTTTATAGAGTGCTTTCCAGTGTAATACAGTCTCAAAGTGCTCTCAGGTCATTGTACCGGTACCCAACCTGAAGGCCTGTAGAATCCATACCAGTGGAGATCGAACCTGGTACCTTCTGACCACTAAGCAGGGTTTATCCCCATTTTGCCTTCTTCTCGTTTTGCCTACTACCATTTCGCCTAAGCCCCATTTCGCCTACTCTCCATTTCGCCTACTCCCCACTTCGCCTACTCCCCATTTTGAATAGGGAGAAAAATTTTCGCAATCCATTGTTAAAACTGAGAGTAGGCGATATGGGGAGCAGGTGAAATGGGGATACACCCTCAGCAGAGATCTGACAAGCCACTAAGCCTCCACCAAGGCAATGATATTTTACACTGAGTATAGAGGCTATGCACGTGACGTCATCAGCGAGGTGACGCCATGTTGGATGGAACGTTGTGACATGATGACGCAGTGCATCTGACCACGTGCTCCGTCCATTTTCCATCCAACACGTGGCGTCATACCCATTGACGACGTCATTTGATGACGTCAGTGCATAGCCTCTATACATACATTGTACAATTCGAAAATGTTTTTAAATTTCACTCTTCACACTTTACTCATAAGAGGAAACAAGCACAATGGGCAAACAAAAGTTCCACTCCAACTGACCTTGCCGTTGAGCTGTCCCTTCCACCACCCCTTATCACCACCCATCTTGCTGATAATAGCGACTTTGTCACCACGTCGTAGGGAGAGCTGGTTGACCGCCGTTGCTGCAAAGTCGAACGAAGCCGTTGCGTATCCTTTGATGGTGTTTTTCGGTGTGACTCGCCTCTGGCTCTCCTTCATGGGTAGCACTAACGTCGTGTTGAGCTCATTGAAGCTGTCTGCTAGAGAGTTGTGTTGGTAGAATTCCACCAGCTCCTGAAATATCCAGATGAAATGAGGTTAAGAAGGAATTCATGAAAACTACCACACTGGGGAGGTTTTGCCAGCACGGATTGGTGGCACTGCCATAGAAATCAACTGAAAACCAATCAACCTTCACCAGTGAGACACCACCTGTGAAGTACCTCCGAATAATAGCACCTGTGAGGCCCTCTCAAAAGTAGCACCTGCGAGACCCTCTCAAGAATTGCACTGGTGAGACACCTCCCAAGAACAGCAGCTGTGACTGTGAGGCACTTCTTAAGAATAGCACTTTTGAGAATAAAGGTGTTGAAACAACTTTAACTCTCATGATCTAAAATGTTCAAGCTTTACCTACCGGTATACTTTTGAAATATTTTATGTCCGCAATATAATATTGGTCTTTATTTTTGAACACCCTGATGTGCTTGGCATGACCGCCATACCTGGAAATGTAAAATTTTATCGCTGCAACTCATTGCCTGATATTTACCGTACAAAAGCTAGCAAATGCTTTCTGTAAATTTTGTAGTACATGTACATTTACATTGGACACTGCTGTGCAAATCTTAAGTACCCGTAAAAGCATTTGCTAACTTTTATGAAAAGCATTTGCTAACTTTTATGAATACCAGCCATTGTGTCCAAGATTTTAAAAGACAGCGTGAGCAAGTCAAATGTTAAGTTTCATAAGTTATTCCGACATCTGTAGGCCCTTCACACTTACTTAATACTTAACGCATGTTGTCCTTTTCTATTCTGATTCGTGCTCTCTCGAATAAGAAACGTCCCGCACGGATGATGATCAAGAGCCTTGTCAGCTTCCTCCCGCGACATCGGACCGACATACCTAGAGTCGAAAATCGCAGAAGGTCAGAGGTCATATGAATTGTGAAAACAGATATTCAAAGAAATTGTCATCTAGGACTTGTAGTTATAATCCTATTCTGATCAGGAAAATCAACAATAAATTTGTTTTCATTCAAGCATCATATCGTAAAGAAGTTTGTGCAGATAAAGTCAGTTTTTTAACACACTGACCCTATCATTGCTGTATGTTTATACAGAGTCTTAGTATTAAAGCAACAGAAGTTAACAATAGCAAACAATAAGATCTGTGACACAATCAGCCAATTCTGATGGCATGAAAACCGTGCCTGAGAATTATCATGCTTTAAATATCCTTTGTAAAGCGACCTATCCATGTGCAATATTATTGCACAATACGAGGATCAAAATGGGCAATATTATTGCCAATCTTTCTTCCATCCTTTATGCCACTAGCACATTACACCCATTTTGGGCCCCATAATGTGCAATAATATTGTACGTGGACGGACCGCTTAGAGTTCTGCAATGTGAGATGGTATGAGTACATGTATATACAAAGTTAATGTTACTGTGAAATGATCAGATGCTGGTGAAATCAAAAACTTGTAAGCAAGCAAAACGAGCCAAGAGAAAAGTTGTTTAGCAGAATGAAGGTCACTAAGGTCAGATTTAGTCAGCTAATAGCAGCAGCACACTCATGATAAAACCAACCCATGTTGTTGTAATTTTGGATAATTTATGTTAATAAATTTGAATAGGGTGCATCACATGACTGACATGGGGATGGGCGAATGAAATTTCACAAGAGTGTCACATGACTGATATGAACCAATGAGATTACATGAGAGTGTCACATGACTGACATGAACCAATGAGAATCCATGAGAGCGTCACATGACTGACATGAACCAATGAGATTCAATGTGAGTGTCACATGACTGACATTAACCAATGAGATTTATACATGTGAGTGTTGCACGTGATCACCAGACCATTACCATGTGTCTCACCTCTGACTATGGATCCATTGAGAACGATTCCAGATGTGTGTCACATGTGATCAAGGATCCCTTGAAAACATTCCACACAGATTCAGCATGGGTTAAATCTATCCACAATGTGCTGCCAGCCTATTCCATCCTCCCATAGCAGGGCATTGGTCTTGCACCTCTTCATACACTCGCACAAAAAGGAGTCAATGAAGAGGAGCCTGGTAAAAACCCCTGCTATGGGAGGATGGCCTATTCAAACAGGGAAAGTCTACCTGGGAGGGGAATGTTACAATTCAGTCTATAATAAAAAAATTTTCGAAGTTCACTACTCAAAGTAATTTGAATTAACTTCAGCAACAAAAACCGACTGTATTAAAGCCAAATTTGTAACGCTAACTCTTGTGTAATTTTAACTCAATTTTTGTGAAAAAAATAGAAATGGACAAAAGACTAGTACACATTAAATTTTAAAGAAATTAACCGAAAATTCAACTAAAGATTACAAACATTATATTGCTTTCCGTATCATACATACCAAGGGAATGAACACAAATCGGCCAAATTTACATAGGAATGGTGAGACTTTGTGCTACCAGAGGGCGTTCGTACTAAACCGTCGAGCATATCGCCCTGTGGTCCGGGACTTTTGACCCGGTGACTAGGTGACCGCAGACCGTTGCTATGGTCAAGGTAGGATTGTTTCTGTAAAAGCAGACAATGGAAGAAACTAGAAGCAAGTGTTAATATGCGCCACGTTAGTCAGCATGCTAGCTCCTGTTTGTTAGCAAAGTGGGTGCCCTTAGCGTGACTGTGACACGATCACCTAATGAAGTGCAATTTTATACTTCAAATCATACTTCCATACTTTCAGACGTCTTTTTTCTCCTGGTATTAGTCTCAAAATTGCAAAGCCCGAAACTACCCTCATAATGGTAAAAGGCACTCCACTTGTGATCAAGTGGGAGCATGTTCTGTTTTTCAATAAAATGGATGAGAATTTCACGTATGCTTTGCAAAATTTGAAAATTGCCTTCATTGGTCGTGTGACCGTGTCACATGACATGCAGCAGGCTCAGACAGTAGCAGACGGATGTGATCACATGACAACGCTGAGCCAATCCTGAAAGAGTGAAAATACTGACCTGACCACCCCTAAAAACAAATGGACTCCCCTGAGGGCTAGAAAAAGTCTAAGTCCACTTCTGTGAAAGGGGTGTCAGGTTAATAACAAGGGAGTTTGTCATGGCAACCTGGGGAGACGTTCCTTTGATTTTCGGGCCTTCAGACTTGTATTTGCGCCGCAACACAACCTCGTTCCCACCACTCATTTTCTTATCGATGTTCAATGAGTGTTGTGAAGCGACATGATTTTTAGAGGCGAGGGGACTGTTTTTTGTACGAGGGACTGTGACAATTTGCACAGTGCAGCCCGATTGGCAGCCGTCATACGATGGAAGGAAGGGGGTCCGTCTTTTGGCGTATAGCGCGGAGCTTTCAGGCCAATAGCAAAAAAAGCATTATGTACACGGTCTGCCGCTTGGCTAAGGTCTAAGAAGTGCATCATCCACCCGCTTGCAGCCTAGTACTTCACCTTTAAAGACCAAAATTCATTCTATTCTAAGTCTACTCAAAAGCAGTATATACATGATGAAAATGGCCATGTGCTGTGATCTGATTATGCACGGAGCGTTTAGACAGCAGCCTGGAGCTTCAATAATCAGAAAAGTGGAAGTTAGATTCTGTAATCTAGAACTAGTAATGCATTTTGTTTCAGCCTAAGAAATATCAGAAAAGTACCATATTATGATAAAGAAACTACCGGTACCACAAATTAAAAATCATGTTGAAGAAACTGTCAAAATATTATTTTAGGAGTTCAAGCACCATGTCAGGCATTGTAGCAACTCGTAAACCATTGTGTGTTTATGTAATGCAAGAGGAAATCAGAGCCCCGCAGAAAACTGCAATGAAAAGGAACGAAGCTACAGGCCTGACCAGGTTCACGATTTTCTCCAAGACCGACGAACGGATCGCCCCCAGACTTGGTGTGCATATGCAGACAGACCTCAGAAGTGTCCTTATGAAGCCTGAATTTTAATGTGACTGATAGTTTTCAAAATATCAGGATATTAACGAAAATAACAATGCTGTTTACGCCTTTTGACATCATCGAGATTTGTCGCATCATCCGTGGCGTCGGCAACGTCATGTGCGACGGTCGAACGGGTATGACGTCATTACGTCCCCAAAGCGCTCAGAATGATGTGATGTGTGCGTCTCGCATAAATTTTGCATTCCACCACTGAACGGGTATTGCCTACTTGTCAAAATCAACCAAGTATAAACCCTGTTAGAGATAGAAACAGCATCATGACAGTTATCACGCAGAAGTACCGTCACCCTCACGTTATAGAAAGCTGATCATCCAGATGTGTACTCGACGATCGCAAGGCCAATCAAGTGACATCATAATGTCATGCTAGACCAGGCAGGGGCCGTTGCGGTGTCTTGCAGTGGCAGATGACCTTGTTTAGCTCATGCTGCACAGGAGGGAATTTTAGGATTATACAGTTGACAAGCAATCTTGGTTATGCTAGGAACCCACCCTTGATTTTCCAGCTGATTTTGCGTTGCGACTTGCTTTTTAGACGTGATTTCCACCAATGGCGAAGATGTGGTCAATTTCAGTCGGCAATTGGTCGGCGACCAGTATCAGTTCCTTGCGATCGTTTCAATCGCAGGTAGCAGGTTGCAAAGCAAGTCGCAACGCAGAAAATCAGCAGTGGATTCCTAGCTTTACGGAGCCCAATGTTAGGACATACCATTCTTCATCGTCGAGATTGGGTGGGGGAGGCGGGAGTGGTCGTGATGGCGGCTGGCCAGAAAGCCTCCCACTGACGGGGACATCTAAGTAACCCGCATCACTTCCCTGGAAAATTTGTATTGCATAATTTTACGTTGTCTCTAAAAATCCAAAATGCTGACTGAGGCCAGGGGAGGATTCATGAGTGACCAAAACAATTGTAACGATGTGTAGAGTTTAAAATCAAAAGTGGTTATGCTGCCCCGGGAGTCTCCCTGGGAAGGTTGAAGAGAGCTGCGTGCTGATTGGCCAGGGTTGGCGAGAGCATGGCGCTGATTGGCCAGGGTTGGCGAGAGCATGGCGCTGATTGGCCGGGGCCTAGGCAGCGGTTCCTGGGAATGCGGGATGGTTGCGTAACTTCCCGGGGCGCAGGATATGAAGCCCTTGTGGGGTAGCAACCGAGGGCACAGGTGTTTAGAGGATTAGTCTGACGTGGGCCATAAAGGGTATTCCAATCTACGATTGGAAATGGCTTTAATACTGGCCAAACAGCAGAGTGTGGAAGAATAATGCTGTATTGTAATGCAGGAGGAAACCAGAGCACCTGGAGAAAACCGGCGTTGTCGGAGAGAATTGGCCCCTCTGTCACATCAAGAGCGGTTTGACCGGGAACCCGGAACCTTAGAGATGGTAGGTTCTGATGTTTCCATTGCGTCACTCTGACAGCTCCCATATCAGAACAGAAACTGTATAGTTACAATAGAGGAATCCCACTGACGTCATCAAGTCATGTGACTGGCCGTCAAAATGACGCAAACTGGCGTCAATAGGGTGCTACACGTGGATTGACATTCCGCCTGACGCGACGAGACACCACACGAAATAACGTCATCGCGTCATCGTGATGTTCCTTCAGGAAACACGTGGTCATTTTGACGGCCAACGCGGCCTTGATGACGTCACATGGGATTCCTCTATAGGAGCTGTCAGTCTTTTGACCAATAGGTGTCACTACAACCAAATTCAATGCCTACATGAAGCAGACCCATTCATGGTTACGGTAATTGAGCAACAATCAAGAGAATTCTTTTTTACATTGGTCCACTGGAACTTTGCTACCGTCTTTTGGTAATAAGTACAGCGGACTGCTACTATTTTTCTCAATTTCTCACTTTTTGATCGAAAGAAGCCCCAGAACAGCTGTCTAACACACAAGGCCATAAAAAATCTATTTTATTGTTCTTCTTCAACTTTTGCAGCAGATTTGTGCTTTGCAGAGTATTTGCAAGAAAGTGTATACTACTTATTTGCTAGCCGTGTTCTTAAGCCTGCAATAATACAGCACGGTGAAGCCATTCTGGAGGAATCATCCCAGAAAAACATACCACGGGTTTAGAGTCATATCCTCGGGGGTTTGGATCCCATTTTTCACGGGGGGAGGAGGGGGAGGGAGGTTTGCCCGTGACATGATGCTGCTAGGGTGGGAAGACTGACGGATGACTGGGGGATTCGTTGACTCATAGGATGGCCGCCGCTACGGAGAAAAAATCTTCATAAAATCCAACCAGAAAACTATACCGAATATCTTGTTAGTTTTATTAGTAACTGGAGGGCCATTCACAAGGGGATAAAGAATAAGAGGGTATGGACCTAAATACCTGAAACAGTCAAAAGCTGCAGGGAGGGCTGACCGGACCTGTACCTGTAGACCCTACCCAAACCCCCTTTCACCAATTCCCAGTGGGTGTTTTCCTCTTCACCAGAATTCCATCCATGACGCCATGATGCATCCATGGCATCTGAAATGCACTACATGATGTCATCACTCCATGATGTCATAATGACATCATGCCCCAAATGACGTCATGCCCCAAATGACGTCATAATGACGTCATGCCCCTGCAGCTTTCAAGACTTAGAAATGGGGATTAAAGGTGAAGATCAAACAAGAAACTGTCAAATCGTACAGACAATTAGCAGAACAGAGATACGAGGTGTGAAAACGTCAACATCAGCATTCCAGACAGCGCCATCTTTGGGACATACCACGCATGATCTCGTAAGTTGTTAGATCTCGAGTAACGATCATGGGACACGGACGCCGTGCCGACAAATCCGTCGACGCCCTCAGAATTATTGAGAGCGTGTGGATGGAAGGTTATGTTGTTCATTTCATACGATGGTTTTCTGATGAGAACCTGTGGAAAGATTTGTTTTAAAGCAAATTGATAGCAGATTTTATTTACATTTGGCTGGTGTTTGTAAACACAAAATTTCAGCCAATCAGAATGCAGGAACATTTCTTTGTTGACATTCTGGAGAAGTTTGTTTACATTTTTTCCCGAAAATTCGTCCCCTTTCAAATTCTATTTCTAAATCAAATTTGTCCGATATCAATTCGCTTTAACTGGGAGAAAACACATCAACTGTCAATCACTCGGATAACAGCACAAATATACATAATGAGCAGCACAAAAAACATCCCTGAAAGTGTATAAAGTGTATAATCGCAATTTAACAATTTAATTAACCATGGAATTTTCAAAAATATTTCTCGGTTAGTAAAGTATTGGTATAAAGTTTGAAGGTGTTCCCATTACAATATCAACAAAGTGCCAACTTAGAGACAAAATACAGTAAGACAAAAACATGAAGTATTTGGAAAAATTTGTTTTTATTCTGACATTTCCATATCAATCACACATAGAACAAATACTTACAGGTTGCCGTAGATCCCTAACAAACGATCGAGGAAACCAGCCCTCAACGTTTCCCTTCCGACCCTGAAAAAGAGATAATAGTCAAGTGTCAACTAGAGCCATCATGTGATGGCGCAGATTCGTCTCCATTTGAAAGTTATGAAATGGCATGCACAGCGGCAAAATAGGTGGGCAGGGTCCAAAGGGTACTTTGGGTACAAATATACCTAGTACCCTAAAGAAATTTGAGGGTACGATATAGTACCTTCAAATGAAATGGTCCATGGACCATGTGCTCACCCATTTGGACATAATAGTGTAATGACAGAGAGAGGTATATAGTTATATGAGCAATCTGGGTAAGTCATTCCCAAGTTGTAGGACTTCAATGATTTTCAGTTTGTGCCACCTGGCGGCCATATTGGATGTCCAATCGGGCGAAAACTTCACATGCACATAAAGGTCATCTAGAGGGAGCCACATAGCACATTTGAGTGCACTGGGTCAAGTCGTTCCTGAGTTATTGCACATTTGATTATTTTCGGGTTACGCCACCTGG
>NMRB01000496.1:208462-235439 GCA_002633025.1 Notospermus geniculatus
TATATCTTCGTAGAAATGACCAACACGGGCAAACCTTATGTCATTGGAAAGGAAATTTTATCAGGAATCCAACCAAACAGTTTTTGAGGCGATTTCATTCCATCCCAGAGAAATAAAACCAAAAGTTCACGACGTTGTGAAAGTCATGAAAGCTATGATCCTCAAGTCAGTATCAACGCAGGTCTGTGTTTCGTCGATGAAGTGTTCGTCAGCTGGTGGTGGTGAGTCGTGCGTTTAGATAAAATCTACACAGCTCGATTTGAAATTCAGGGGAATGAAAGGAATCACATCCACAACAAATTTGTCCCTTTTTGGCAAATGAGTACATATGAGCGGCATTTTCTTGCGAGATGAAAACTTTGTTGCGCATCAGTGAAATGGCGTGCCATACAGTAACCTCGACGCAAATGTTTCACTCGCAGTACCGCCTTTTGAACAAAAGTTTTCTTTGACCGTGCAAAAATATCAGCGAGTGAAATACCTGTATCGAATGGCCATTAAGTTATCTGAATAACGAGTATAGTTTCAACACATGGCACTTTGCAGGTCACAGTAAATCACGTATTTATTACTGCAAGTACACGCTGGCCTATTTCCTAGGTCACTGATGTATTCCATTACATGGTACAATGCCACGTGGACATTGCCTGGGGCGAGAGTGCGTCCATCAGTTGATACCCGCAGGCTAATATAATAGATTCGTCTCCACAACTGCTGTAAGATGGCGCTGGGAGACGAATCTAAAAAGTGGTACATGAGACCTAAGTGGTACATGAGTTCTCAGTGGTGCATGAGATCTCAGTGAGTGGTACACGTGATTGGGTACGGTAGTTGAAGTCTAGTAGGCCTACTAGAGATCTACATGTAAGTGGATCAAAGTGGTAGATCAGATCTAAGCACTAGGCCTACTTGAGATCCAAATGGAACATGAGATCAAAGTTGTACATGAGATCTAAGCAATATGCCTACTTGAGACCTAAGTGGTAAAGGATATCTAAGCAGTAGGCCTACTTGAGATCTAAGTGGTACATGCAATCAAAGTCGTACTCAAAATCTAAGTAGCACTTGTCATTTCCTCTGCTACACTGACCAGAAAATACTACAGAACAACCCTCCTTTTTGAAAGAAACAAGTTGAAATGAATCTCAAGGAATACTTACCTCATACCACTCACTCGTCCGCTGTAACAACTCAAGGACATCACCTGTCTCAAAGAACAGTGGCACCTGGTTGTTTGGCGGTGGTGGACTCCCTCGATAATTACAAGTGGCTTTTACCTTTCCTGAAATAAACATGGAGAACGTCATTGAGCATTTCACAATGCTGCCAGAGTCGCTGCACTGTTTTGATGATATTCTGAGCTAATGGACCCCAGATTGAAGAGAGTGGTAAAATTAGAACTCCAATGGTCAAATGAGCATGTAAGAGGACTTATTGTCCCACAGATGGATTCAAGTTCCATGTGTTGGTGCTCACTGAGACTTTCTCATTCAAATGACTTAACACTGTACAGAATAGTAATCTGTGAAGAGTCGTGCAAACTGCTCTAAAGCACGCAGTGCATAGAAGTAATATGTACATGTACATGAAGGTTCCTATTAAATTCCTCAAAATACACAGGCACAGAAGCGACACTACCAACTCCCACAGTTCCCCTTGAGTTAGCAGGTTTGTACGGACACGGCTTCATTCACACTAACGGAACACGACGACGACGGACGACGACGGACGACGACGGACGACGGACGCACAACCATTGTATAAGCTCACCACGGTGAGCTAAAAATGTACACAAACTTCTCCATAATGTCAACAAAGAAATTTTCGTGCATTTTGATTGGCTGAATTTTGTGTTTACAAACACCAGCCAAATGTAAACAAAATCCGCTATCGATTCGCTTTAACTTTGCACGTTCCTGCATCATTAGGCACTGTCAGTCAGTTGACCTACAGGAGTCACTACGGTCCAATTCAATGCCTAGCAGACCAACTCATGGTTGATTCCTCCTATTGAAATATTCTCATCACCTCGCAGGTTTCCCGTAAAAAAATTATGCATAATGCCAATAGAAATCATTGGTTTTGATACTTATCTTAGAATAACGGACATGACACTTTCTACGATTAGACGTCAGAAAAGGAATTGTGACGTCATGACGTCAACTGCACCCCTCACAGCACCATGTCTTATTTCAGGGGGTCCCATCATTTCAAAATAAGCCATGAAAATCTTGAATTTCTTGGGATAATTTCCGGCCGACACAAATAGAAAGTGAACCTCAATACGATATCTACAAATATTTACAGTAGCCATTTTACATTGGTCAAAGTTACATTATTAGGTACAATATTGATACACTGGCATCACTTGAAGTGATATAAAGGACTACGACGCCCCCTATTTCGACATTTGAAACAATGAAGTGGTGGGCTTTTTTCCACTTGCAGAGGAAATGCAAAGTGAGCAACTGATAAGCATACCAGGGTTGCCGAGGATAAATTCCAGGGACCTCAGATTCCAGGCCTAGGCCTCAAAGAAGTCAGCTTGGATAATTTCCATGACCTGGATTCCAGGCCAAGGCCTCAACGAAGTCAGTTCTCTGGATAACTTTTGGGTCAACGGATTCCAGACCTAGGCCTCAAGGAAGCCAGCTCTCTGGATAATTTCCAGGGTCAACGGATTCCAGGCCTAGGCCTCAAGGAAGTCATCTTTCTTGATAACTTCCAGGGTCAACAGCCTAGGCCTCTTCAA
Organism: Notospermus geniculatus; assembly: GCA_002633025.1. Classification (NCBI taxonomy): domain Eukaryota; kingdom Metazoa; phylum Nemertea; class Pilidiophora; order Heteronemertea; family Lineidae; genus Notospermus; species Notospermus geniculatus. The sequence continues at coordinate 211,215 of NMRB01000496.1, forward strand.
GGGTCAACGGATTCCAGGGCTAGGCCTCAAGGAAGTCATCTCTCTGGATAACTTCCAGGGTCAACAGCCTAGGCCTCTTCCAGGGTCAACGGATTCCAGGCCTAGGCCTCAAGGAAGTCATCCCTCTGGATAACTTCCAGGGTAAACAGATTCCAGGTCTAGGTCTCTTCCAGGGTCAACGGATTCCAGGCCTAGACCTCAAGGATTTTACTAAGATCCAGGATAGCTACTAGCAAAATAGTCCTAACACATTAAATGAAACAATCAGATCTAGTACAGGACTCATCAAGAACTATAAGTAAGCATCGGATGGTGAGACAACGAAGAAAGCATCTGGCCTATTCTCCTTCCTACACAGACGACACGTCCAATCTCCTAAGCAGGTGATCCACTTTGCACTGCAACACTGCCTGCTACATGTACATAGAATATAGGATAATAACCTCCAGTTGGAGAGTGCACCCCAGTTTTTAAAAGAACCCAAATACTTGAAATATTGATGACATTCTGAGTAACACTTGATTTTTCAGTTTAGAAGAAAAATCCCCTCGCACAGAACCAACTGCGACTACAGTCAGAAGTTGGGAATAAAACAGACAGAGACGACAGCCTGCAAAGCGGTCACACCAGTCCAGATTGGACATAATGCAACCAAAATTGTCATTTATTATATATTACAGTAAAGTACGTGGAAAAACGTTGCGTTTCATCTGTCAATCACAATCCTCTCCGACGTGGATCTCGTCCTCTTTGACGTAGGCACAAGGGAAGTAGCCAATCTGAAAACGAGAAATAACGATGATGTAAGGCTTTATAGAGCGCTTTCCAGTGTAATACAGTCTCAAAGTGCTCTCAGGTCATTGTACCGGTACCCAACCTGAAGGCCTGTAGAATCCATACCAGTGGAGATCGAACCTGGTACCTTCTGACCACTAAGCAGGGTTTATCCCCATTTTGCCTTCTTCTCGTTTTGCCTACTACCATTTCGCCTAAGCCCCATTTCGCCTACTCTCCATTTCGCCTACTCCCCACTTCGCCTACTCCCCATTTTGAATAGGGAGAAAAATTTTCGCAATCCATTGTTAAAACTGAGAGTAGGCGATATGGGGAGCAGGTGAAATGGGGATACACCCTCAGCAGAGATCTGACAAGCCACTAAGCCTCCACCAAGGCAATGATATTTTACACTGAGTATAGAGGCTATGCACGTGACGTCATCAGCGAGGTGACGCCATGTTGGATGGAACGTTGTGACATGATGACGCAGTGCATCTGACCACGTGCTCCGTCCATTTTCCATCCAACACGTGGCGTCATACCCATTGACGACGTCATTTGATGACGTCAGTGCATAGCCTCTATACATACATTGTACAATTCGAAAATGTTTTTAAATTTCACTGTTCACACTTTACTCATTAGAGGAAACAAGCACAATGGGCAAACAAAAGTTCCACTCCAACTGACCTTGCCGTTGAGCTGTCCCTTCCACCACCCCTTATCACCACCCATCTTGCTGATAATAGCGACTTTGTCACCACGTCGTAGGGAGAGCTGGTTGACCGCCGTTGCTGCAAAGTCGAACGAAGCCGTTGCGTATCCTTTGATGGTGTTTTTCGGTGTGACTCGCCTCTGGCTCTCCTTCATGGGTAGTACTAACGTCGTGTTGAGCTCATTGAAGCTGTCCGCTAGAGAGTTGTGTTGGTAGAATTCCACCAGCTCCTGAAATATCCAGATGAAATGAGGTTAAAAAGAAATTCACGAAACCAAAATTGGGAGCTTTTGGGTGGTGCTACAATAAATTTAATAGCACACCGCCCGGTTTCTATTTTTACCAGCGAAGGTCGGACAAATATTAGATAACAAGTAGACTTTACTGAGTGACCACATTGTCGATGGTGAGACAGGACAAAAGCAGGGTCGGACAAACACAATGAAATTGACACGTCCGACGTCACTCGGGCGGTTCGCTATTGGGAGCCAATTCAACCATAGGTATCCACACAACCTTTAACTCTTATGATCTACAATGTTAAATGGACCCTACTCTCACCTCCTCATAGGCATTTTGATGTGCTCACTACACCAGCTGGTTGGCAGGAGAACCTAATTCTGACTTGTGTTGCAAGTAAAGTAAACTAATCATCTGAGGTAAAATCTGTGGGTTGTCAGTTGCTAGCGCCACCTGTGATGAAGTATCTCCACTTATATGAGCCTAATAGCTAGCTGCCTATTCATCGTATCCATGACGTAACTCCGACAGTGTCCGCCATTGCTGACGTCGCAAGGGTGGTGGGCAAATGACGCAAGGGTGGTGGGCAAAATTCATTGCTTTGCTGAAGAAGCTGCTGGGCAAAACGCGCAACGTCACAACGTCATGTAGGCCTGGATACGACGTCATGGATACGATGAATAGGTCCCTTTAAGGTTTACCTACCGGTATACTTTTGAAATATTTTATGTCCGCAATATAATATTGGTCTTTATTTTTGAACACCCTGATGTGCTTGGCATGACCGCCATACCTGGAAATGTAAAATTTTATTGCTGCAGCACATTGTGTCCAAGATGTTGAAAGTCACCGTAAGTCAAATCTAAAGTTTCATAAGCTACTCAGACATCGGTAGGCCCTTCACACTTACTTAATACTTAACGCATGTTGTCCTTTTCTATTCTGATTCGTGCTCTCTCGAATAAGAAACGTCCCGCACGGATGATGATCAAGAGCCTTGTCGGCTTCCTCCCGCGACATCGGACCGACATACCTAGAGTCGGAAATTGCAGAAGGTCAGAGGTCGTAAACGGATATACAAAGAAACTGTCATCTAGTATGTGTAGTTATAATCCTATTCTGATCAGGAGAATGAACAATAAATTTGTTTTCATTCAAGCATCATATCATAAAGCAGCTTGTGCAGATAAAGTCAGTTTTGGGTTTTATATAACACAATGGTCCTCCCATTGCCGTACGTTACAGAGTCTTAGTAAGCAACAGAAGTTAACAAAGCAGACAATAAGATTTGTGACATAATCGGCAGATTCTGATGGCATGTAAACCATGCCTGAGAATTATCATGCTTTAAATATCCTTTGTAAAGCGACCTATCCATGTGCAATATTATTGCACAATACGAGGATAAAAATGGGCAATATTATTGCCAATCTTTCTTCCATCCTTTATTCCACTAGCACACTACACCCATTTTGGGCCCCATAATGTGCAATAATATTGTACGTGGACGGACCGCTTAGAGTTCTGCAATGTGAGATGGTATGAGTACATGTATATACAAAGTTAATGTTACTGTGAAATGATCAGATGCTGGTGAAATCAAAAACTTGTAAGCAAGCAAAACGAGCCAAGAGAAAAGTTGTTTAGCAGAATAAAGGTCACTAAGGTCAGATTTAGTCAGCTAATACCAGCAGCACACTCATGATAAAACCAACCCATGTTTTTGTAATTTTGGATAATTTATGTTAATAAATTTGAATAGGGTGCATCACATGACTGACATGGGGATGGGCGAATGAAATTTCACAAGAGTGTCACATGACTGATATGAACCAATGAGATTACATGAGAGTGTCACATGACTGACATGAACCAATGAGAATCCATGAGAGCGTCACATGACTGACATGAACCAATGAGATTCAATGTGAGTGTCACATGACTGACATTAACCAATGAGATTTATACATGTGAGTGTTGCACGTGATCACCAGACCATTACCATGTGTCTCACCTCTGACTATGGATCCATTGAGAACGATTCCAGATGTGTGTCACATGTGATCAAGGATCCCTTGAAAACATTCCACACAGATTCAGCATGGGTTAAATCTATCCACAATGTGCTGCCAGCCTATTCCATCCTCCCATAGCAGGGCATTGGTCTTGCACCTCTTCATACACTCGCACAAAAAGGAGTCAATGAAGAGGAGCCTGGTAAAAACCCCTGCTATGGGAGGATGGCCTATTCAAACAGGGAAAGTCTACCTGGGAGGGGAATGTTACAATTCAGTCTATAATAAAAAAATTTTCGAAGTTCACTACTCAAAGTAATTTGAATTAACTTCAGCAACAAAAACCGACTGTATTAAAGCCAAATTTGTAACGCTAACTCTTGTGTAATTTTAACTCAATTTTTGTGAAAAAAATAGAAATGGACAAAAGACTAGTACACATTAAATTTTAAAGAAATTAACCGAAAATTCAACTAAAGATTACAAACATTATATTGCTTTCCGTATCATACATACCAAGGGAATGAACACAAATCGGCCAAATTTACATAGGAATGGTGAGACTTTGTGCTACCAGAGGGCGTTCGTACTAAACCGTCGAGCATATCGCCCTGTGGTCCGGGACTTTTGACCCGGTGACTAGGTGACCGCAGACCGTTGCTATGGTCAAGGTAGGATTGTTTCTGTAAAAGCAGACAATGGAAGAAACTAGAAGCAAGTGTTAATATGCGCCACGTTAGTCAGCATGCTAGCTCCTGTTTGTTAGCAAAGTGGGTGCCCTTAGCGTGACTGTGACACGATCACCTAATGAAGTGCAATTTTATACTTCAAATCATACTTCCATACTTTCAGAAGTCTTTTTTCTCCTGGTATCAGTCTCAAAATTGCAAAGCCCGAAACTACCCTCATAATGGTAAAAGGCACTCCACTTGTTATCAAGTGGGAGCATGTTCTGTTTTTCAACAAAATGGATGAGAATTTCATGTATGCTTTGCAAAACTTGAAAATTGCCTTCATTGGTTGTGTGACCGTGTCACATGACATGCAGCAGGCTCAGACAGTAGCAGACGGATGTGATCACATGACAACGCTGAGCCAATCCTGAAAGAGTGAAAATACTGACCTGATCACCCCTAAAAACAAATGGACTCCCCTGAGGGCTAGAAAAAGTCTAAGTCCACTTCGGTGAAAGGGGTGTCAGGTTAATAACAAGGGAGTTTGTCAGGGCAATCTGGGGAGACGTTTCTTTGATTTTCGGGCCTTCAACCTAAAAACAAATGGACTCCCCTGAGGGCTAGAAAAAGTCTAAGTCCACTTCTGTGAAAGGGGTGTCAGGTTAATAACAAGGGAGTTTGTCAGGGCAATCTGGGGAGACGTTCATTTGATTTTCGGGCCTTCAGACTTGTATTTGCGCCGCAACACAACCTCGTTCCCAGCACTCATTTTCTTATCGATGTTCAATGAGTGTTGTGAAGCGACATGATTTTAGAGGCGAGGGGACTGTTTTTTATACGAGGGACTGTGACAATTTGCACAGTGCAGCCCGATTGGCAGCCGTCATACGATGGAAGCAAGGGGGTCCGTCTTTTGGCGTATAGCGCGGAGCTTTCAGGCCAATAGCAAAAGCATTATGTACACGGTCTGCCGCTTGGCTAAGGTCTAAGAAGTGCATCATCCACCCGCTTGCAGCCTAGTACTTCACCTTTAAAGACCAAAATTCATTCTATTCTAAGTCTACTCAAAAGCAGTATATACATGATGAAAATGGCCATATGCTGTGATCTGATTATGATTATGCACGGAGTGTTTAGACAGCAGCCTGGAGCTTCAATAATCAGAAAAGTGGAAGTTAGATTCTGTAATCTAGAACTAGTAATGCATTTTGTTTCAGCCTAAGAAATATCAGAAAAGTACCATATTATGATAAAGAAACTACCAAAAATTAAAAATCATGTTGAAGAAATGTCAAAGTATTATTTTAGGAGTTCAAGCGCCATGTCAGGCATTGTAGCAGCTCGTCAACCATTGTGTGTTTATGTAATGCAAGGGGAAATCACAGCCCTGCAGAAAACTCATAAATTTTGCAGTTCCACCACTGAACGGGTATTGCCTAGTTGTCAAAATCAACCAACTACAAACACTGTTAGAGACAGAAACAGCATCATGACAGTTATCACGCAGAAGTACCATCACCCTCACGTTATAGAAAGCTGATCGTCCAGATGTGTACTCGACGATCGCAAGGCCAATCAAGTGACATCATAATGTCATGCTAGACCAGGCAGGGCCGTCACGGTGTCTTGCAGTGGCAGATGACCTTGTATAGCTCATGCTGCACAGGAGGGAATTTTAGGATTATACAGTTGACAAGCAATCTTGGTTATGCTAGGAACCCACCATTGATTTTCAAGCTGATTTTACGTTGCAACTTGCTTTGCAACTTGCTTTGCAACTGGGCACTCGATCGCCGTAGTGGACGTGATTTCCACCAATGGTGAAGATGTGGTCAATTTCAGTCGGCAATCGGTCGGCGACTGGTATCAGTTCCTTGTGATCGTATTCAATCGCAGGTAGCAGGTTCCAAAGCAAGTCGCAACACAGAAAATCAGCAGTGGATTCCTAGCTTTACGGAGCCCAATGTTAGGACATACCATTCTTCATCGTCGAGATTGGGTGGGGGAGGCGGGAGTGGTCGTGATGGCGGCTGGCCAGAAAGCCTCCCACTGACGGGGACATCTAAGTAACCCGCATCACTTCCCTGGAAAATTTGTATTGCATAATTTTACGTTGTCTCTAAAAATCCAAAATGCTGACTGAGGCCAGGGGAGGATTCATGAATGACCAAAACAATTGTAACGATGTGTACAGTTCAAAATCAAAAGTGGTTATGCTGCCCCGGGACTCTCCCTGGGAAGGTTGAAGAGAGCTGCGTGCTGATTGGCCAGGGTTGGCGAGAGCATGGCGCTGATTGGCCGGGGCCTAGGCAGCGGTTCCTGGGAATGCGGGATGGTTCCGTAACTTCCCGGGGCGTGGGATATGAAGCCCTTGTAGAGTAGTAACTGAGGGCCCAGGTGTTAAGAGGATTAGTCTGGCGTGGGCCATAAAGGGTATTCCAATCTACGATTAGAAATGGCTTTAATACTGGCCAAACAGCAGAATGTGGAAGAATAATGCTGTATTGTAATGCAGGAGGAAACCAGAGCACCTGGAGAAAACCGGCGTTGTCGGAGAGAATTGGCCCCTCTGTCACATCAAGAGCGGTTTGACCGGGAACCCGGAACCTCAGAGGTGGTAGGTTCTGATGTTTCCATGGCGTCACTCTGACAGCTCTCAGAACAGAAACTGTATAGTACATGTATATTTGTTACAATAGGAGCTGTCAGTCTTTTGACCAATAGGTGTCACTACAACCAAATTCAATGCCTACATGAAGCAGACCCATTCATGGTTACGGTAATTGAGCAACAATCAAGAGAATTCTTTTTTACATTGGTCCACTGGAACATTGCTACCGTCTCTTGGTAATAAGTGCGGCGGACTGCTACTATTTTTCTCAATTTCTCACTTTTTGATCAAAAGAAGCCCCAGAACAGCTGTCTAACACACAAGGCCATAAAAAATCTACTTTATTTTTCTTCTTCAACTTTTGCAGCAGATTTGTGCTTTGCAGAGTATTTGCAAGAAAGTGTATACTACTTATTTGCTAGCCGTGTTCTTAAGCCTGCGATAATACAGCATGGTGAAGCCATTCTGGAGGAATCATCCCCGAAAAACATACCACGGGTTTAGAGTCATATCCTCGGGGGTTTGGATCCCATTTTTCACGGGGGGAGGAGGGGGAGGGAGGTTTGCCCGTGACATGATGCTGCTAGGGTGGGAAGACTGACGGATGACTGGGGGATTCGTGGACTCGTAGGATGGCCGCCGCTACGGAGAAAAAATCTTCATAAAATCCAACCAGAAAACTATACCGAATATCTTGTTAGTTGTATTAGTAACTGGAGGGCCATTCACAAGGGGATAAAGAATAAGAGGGTATGGACCTAAATACCTGAAACACTCAAAAGCTGCAGGGAGGGCTGACCGGACCTGTACCTGTAGACCCTACCCAAACCCCCTTTCACCAATTCCCAGTGGGTGTTTTCCTCTTCACCAGAATTCCATCCATGACGCCATGATGCATCCACGGCATCTGAAATGCGCTACATGACGTCATCACTCCATGTTGTCATAATGACGTCATGCCCCAAATGACGTCATAATGAGGTCATGCCCCTGCAGCTTTCAAGACTTAGAAATGGGGATTAAAGGTGAAGATCAAACAAGAAACTGTCAAATCGTACAGACAATTAGCAGAACAGAGATACGAGGTGTGAAAACGTCAACATCAGCATTCCAGACAGCGCCATCTTTGGGACATACCACGCATGATCTCGTAAGTTGTTAGATCTCGAGTAACGATCATGGGACACGGAGGCCGTGCCGACAAACCCGTCGACGCCGTCAGAATTATTGAGAGCGTGGGGATGGAAGGTTATGTTGTTCATTTCATACGAAGGTTTTCTGATGAGCACCTGTGGAAAGATTCCTTTTTAAAGCGAATTGATAGCGGATTTTATTTACATTTGGCTGGTGTTTGTAAACACAAAATTTCAGCCAATAAGAATTCACGAACATTTCTTTGTTGACATTCTGGAGAAGTTTGTTTACATTTTTTCCCGAAAATTAGTCCCCTTTCAAATTCTATTTCTAAATCAAATTTGTTCGATATCAATTCGCTTTAACTGGGAGAAAAAACATCAACTGTCAATCACTCGGATAACAGCACAAATATACATAATGAGCAGCACAAAAAACATCCCTGAAAGTGTATAAAGCAGGCATGATTTCAAAATCGCAATTTAACAATTTAATTAACCATGGAATTTTCAAAAATATATCTCGGTTAGTAAAGTATTGGTATAAAGTTTCAAGGTGTTCCCATTGCAATATCAACAAAGTGCCAACTTAAAGCGAATGGCTCGCGGGGTTTGTTTACATTTTTGGTGGTACCTTCCATAGAGAGTGAATCTAGCCTCCAGGCAAAGGTCAAGATATACATTTTCTACTATTCCCATTGATTTTGAAGCGGCAGATTTTGCAGAATGCGCATGCGAAGTTTGGCTGTCTAATGCATTTCCCATTAAACTAAAATCCTTGTTTTGCCTTTTTCTCAAAATGGTGCTTGATATCGATGACCAGCTGTCATGGCGCCACAACAAACCCCGCGAGCCATTCGCTTTAAAGACTAAATAGAGTAAGACCAAAACATACATGAAGTAGTTGGAAAAATTTGGTTTTATTCTGACATTTCCATATCAATCACACATAGCACAAATACTTACAGGTTGCCGTAGATCCCTAACAAACGATCGAGGAAACCAGCCCTCGACGTTTCCCTTCCGACCCTGAAAAAGAGATAATAGTCAAGTGTCAAAAAGTGGTACATGAGACCTAAGTGGTACATGAGTTCTCAGTGGTACATGAGATCTCAGTGGTACACGAGCTTGGGTAGTTGAAGTCTAGTAGGCCTACTAGAGATCTAAGTGGATCAAAGTGGTAGATCAGATCTAAGCAGTAGGCCTACTTGAGATCCAAGTGGAACATGAGATCAAAGTGGTACATGAGACCTAAGCAATATGCCTACTTGAGATCTAAGTGGTAAAGGAGATCTAAGCAGCAGGCCTACTTGAGATCCAAGTGGAACATGAGATCAAAGTGGTACATGAGACCTAAGCAATATGCCTACTTGAGACCTAAGCGGTAAAGTTGATCTAAGTAGTAGGCCTACTTGAGATCTAAGTGGTACATGCAATCAAAGTCGTACTCAGAATCAAAGTAGCACTTGTGATTTCCTCTGCTACACTGACCAGAAAATACTACAGAACACCGCTCCTTTTTGAAAGAAACAAGTTGAAATGAACCTCAAGGAATACTTACCTCATACCACTCACTCGTCCGCTGTAGCAACTCAAGGACATCACCTGTCTCAAAGAACAGCGGCACCTGGTTGTTTGGCGGTGGTGGACTCCCTCGATAATTACATGTGGCTTTTACCTTTCCTGAAATAAACATGGAGAACGTTATTGAGTATTTCACAATGCTGCCAGAGTCTGTTTTGATGATATTCCGAGCTAATGGACCCCAGATTGAAGAGAGTGGTAAAATTAGGACTCCAATCGCCAAATGAGCATGTCAGAGGACTTGTTGTCCCACAGATTGATTCAGTTCCCGGTGTTCGTGCTCACTGAGACTTTCTCATTCAAATGACTTAACACTGTACAGAATAATAATCTGTGAAGAGTCGTGCAAACTGCTCTAAAGCATGCAGTGCATAGAAGTAATATGTACATGAAGGGTCCTTTTCAACTCCTCAAAATACACAGGCACAGAAGTGACGCCACCAACTCCCACAATTCCCCTTGAGTTGGCAGGTTTGTACGTACGTTTGTGCCGACGGCTTCATTCACTCCACATTTGCCCTCTAAAGGCAGAAGGCAGCATTTCCACTTGCCATCAGCAGGAGGATGGTTGTTTGAAGGAATAGCACCATCATGTACCGGTATGGCTATTACTTCAATAGACTACACTCCCACTGATAGTACTGCCTTTTACCATAGGGGGAGCCATGGAATCTCCTCAATTAATCTCCCAAAGAAACAACAAAAACATGCCAAAACATTGAAACCACGACCAATTATATACATGCCTATTGCCTGTTTTGATGATGGCACTGGCGGCGGGCCTACCGGCGGCCGAGGGGGTATATTCCCCGGGCCTGCTGACACTGAAATACAAGAGATTATTTGTTACAGAGTAGAGTAGCAGTGCAGTTGTGTGTTAGAGGTTAGATGTTCAACTATAGTGAACTACATGTACGATAACTACCGGTAAGCCGTGGAAGTGCAAAATCACTCCATTTTGTGTGTGTGCGGGTTTCCAAAGACTGGAGACCCAACTCACACAGAGCAATTTTGCCTCAAGAGTTCATTTCAAAATGAGTTCTATCTATCTCACAGAGAGAATTTTAAATACCTTCACATGGATGTCACAGCATTTTTGTTTGTCTGAGATCTCAAAATATTTTTAGGTTTTAAGTCCACTATACAGCATACTTTGTAAACTCAATCTCATTTTGGAAATGAACTCTGTAAAATATCCTTCCCAAAACAGCTACGGTACTCCTGTTTTCATACCATCGGCTGGCGCCCGCGGGAGCGTTTGCACAACTCTGGGATACGGGGGCGTTGCTGGGGGTATTAAAACTGAAACAAAAATCAATGAGGGGCACCTATAACGATGTGCAATGTTTAGCAGTTTTGGATTTTTCTCTTCAATACTTGTGGATTGTATAGCTGCATCAGCATTAAGAGAGAATGCATTACAGGTACCTACTATCCTGAGGTGTTAAATGTATGATCAAGAAATGGTGCAGCCAAGTATGAAAGCATTAGCTTCACACACCTCAAGCCATTTACCTCCAAGTTCCACATATTTCAGGTGTCATGAAAAACAGTGCTACCACACATAAATTACTCTTTTAGAAAGATAACACGAGAAAATTGCCAGAACCTTGCAAGAGTGATCACATAAGTACTGGTAAATTATGCGATGTGAAAATTGTGACAAAAGCCTACACTACCTCTTCAAAATTATTTGGTCAAAATGACGCTGAGATTTCTCCATTGTGGTGTTTTTTTTAAAGATTGAGTTGAGAGCTAAGCTCTAACTTGTCTCATTACTTGCTCTTTTCTTAAGAAAATAATATTGGGCAATTTGTATGTAATGCAGGAGGAAACCAGAGTCTCGGAGGAAACCTCCAATATCAGACAAAGTCCAAGTCCGACTGGGAATCGAACCTGGGACCTCAGAAGTAAAGGGCCTGCATAGTATAGACCGCATAGAAGAAATCTACACTGTCCAGACAAAAAAATTGAAAAATTCCGGGGTATCCCCTACCCATGCTTATTTTTTGTCCAAATGATTTTGAAGAGATAGAGTCCACCACATTTCCACGAAGTAAAAAAGGATGATGAGGGAATGCACGATACTTTACCCGATGGGGGAGCTCCATTTCTTAATAGCTCACCTCGTCTGATGCATTCTTTGTGCACTTTCATTTCAGTATCTGAAATTGACAAGGGAGATATTACATGTAGACTAGTTTCTGCTGTACTATACTCCTGGGGTAGTGGGCATAAAGGGGTCGTAACCCTACATCAGGCCTAAGCCAGGCGTAGTGCTGGTCGCGGCCCTATCCTCGACCAGCACTACGCCTGGCTTAGGCCTGACTTAGGGTTATGACCCCTTTCTGCTCGCTACCCCTGATGCAAGGACTCTTTGAGAACTTGGGACTGAACACTGGGGTCCACAAAAGAGAAATGCCGTCCTGGCAGAGTCATCCACTGAGTGTGATTCTTCTCATAATTGTAAATCACCACAGAACCTCACGGGCTTCCGTAACTTCAGGAAGTGTACATGTAATTTTAAATCACCGCAGAACCTCACGGGCTTCCGTAACTTCAGGGACTGTAACAGTAAATGCAGATCACCACAGAACCTCACGGGCTTCCGTAACTTCACGAACTGTAATTGTAAATCACCACAGAACCTCACGGGCTTCCATAACGTCAGGGACTTTACTTACTTTTGCACAAATAACCCTGGAAGAAGATACCCCTGAGGAGACGTTTGCAGATGCTACATTCTGTTGGCTTGTCGTATGTGTGCATGACGAAGTCGTGTCCATTATCTCGGAACCCTGGCGGTTGATTGTTTTCTCTGAAGATTGAATGATAAGAAACTTGTAAACGACACAGGATTGAATTTTTGACAACTTTCCTGGGTGGAGACCAAAAGATTGTCACTTGCTCCTCAGACCGCTGGGAAAAGGTGGGAATGAAAGCGGTGGTCTCCAGGAGGAGGTGGCATACTACCGTACTGGAATTGTGGGAATAGGTGCAAAATGAAAGGACCAATCAGCCATGAAACAAAGTGGCAAAGTAGGGAACTAGCGGCCTACTGGAAAAAGGCAGCAAACGATTGGACTGGAATCCTGGGAAAAGGTGCCACATGTGAGAACCAGTAATCTGGGAAAAGGTGGCAATTTAGAGAACCGGTAATCTGGGAAATGGTGGCAAGTGAAAGAACCGGTAATCTGGGAAAAGGTGGCAAATGAGAGAACTGGTAATCCGGGGAAAGGTGACAAATGAGAGACCCGGTAATCTGGGAAAAGGTGACAAATGAGAGAACCGGTAATCTGGGAAAAGGTGGCAAATGAGAGAACTGGTAATCTGGGAAAAGGCCGCAAATGAGAGAACCGGTAATCTGGGAAAAGGTGGCAAATGAGAGAAGCGGTTTTCAGGGAAAAGGTGGAAAATAAGAGGACAAGTTTGCCAGAGGAACGGACGGTGAAAAGTTCAAAACAAATACTACAAATACACTCACAAGGCCATCTGTAAAGCTGCAACCCATGCGGCTCTCTGGTCCTCGGTCTTTGTGAGAAATGTGATGACATTGGTCTGATTTTTCTCGACAAGGAGGAACGGATTGCACCACTTTTCCCCTTTTGCCTTATTCGCGGGGATGTTATTGACCTCCATTTTGTAGTTGGAGAGAATGTAGCAAGTTTTGTAGTTGTAAACCTCACCCTGGAAGAAAAATTTTACATTTATGTTAAAGATAAAAGGTTGCATTGGAAATTAGAAGTTTGGTTTGGTGTCATCTGTGTAAAAGGTCCAGATTTTAACCTGTTTTGAGAGAATGAGCTGAGTACAGCTGGAAGTAAGAACCACGTTAAAGAAGTTCACTGCTAGGCCTATATCAACCCCACAACATCAGCCTGGAAATTGAGTGAACAACTGAAAATATTGGGCCGTATTGAAAAAGGGCGTTTAAGACTTACCAGTACACACGTGTAACTTCGTCAAATGCGTGGTGGAAGTGTGCGCATTTAGTGAAGTTACACGAGTCGAAGTCTTAATCGCGCGATGATCACCCTTTATGAATACGGCTCATTGTGTTTCCACTGGGTATAGAGAAATTGAGAAGTAACACCACTTTATGGTCAACAGAAAAATGTTATTGTACAAGATGAATTTTTGACCAACATGGGCCTTCTTCAGTTCTTAAACTAACTAACAGTGTCCAACACGTTGGACCTGTAAGTGTCTAATATGTCAGACCTGAAAGAGTCTGAGATATTATGTAAGTGTCTAATATGTCAGACCTGAAAGAGTCTGAGATATTAGACCTGAAGGACGCCCACATGGACAAGGTCAGAAAATGGAATGCAGTTAGTACAACCAGACATGCTGACAATGCATGTACATGTATGTATGTGTAGTGTATGCTTTTTGGCATTCATACTTCCATTTTGTATTGGTTTTCAGGGAAATGGTAATCGCCCCCCACCAAAGGCTTGGCACCAAAATGACTTTGTATGTTTCATGCAGCTTCTAGTAGTAAATGTATTGTATGTATGTACCGGTAGTGAAATAATGAACTGGCCCAACCAAAGGCACCAAAATGATTTAGTATTCAATGCTTCATGCAGCGTTATTAAGTCTATAGTTAATGTATTGTATTCAGTGAAATAATAATCAGGTGACAAAATGATTTAGTATTCAATGTTTCATGCAGCTTTTAGTCCATAGTTAATGTATTGTATTCAATGAAATTATAATCTGCCCAACCAAAGGCACCCGGTTAGTATTCAAGTCAATGCTTCATGCAGATTTGTATATTGCGAACATAGTAAACTTGCATACGCCCAGATATTCATGATAGTAAAAGTAAAGTTGTCTCCTAATTTTCGACCCCAACCGGAGTCTTCATCAGGCACTTTCTAGTAGAGATCCCAGCTTCACTTCTGGGATCTCAACTAGAAAGTGCCTGAGGAAGACCCCCGGTTGGGGTCGAAAATTTGGAAAATTTGGAGATGACTTTACTTTTACTATCATTTTGTGTGCCGATTTTGTGCTCTATGTTGGATACCCAGATATTCATGATGTTGTTTGAATTCCTTGTAGGAATTGAAATTCACTTATGATGTTTGGAAATGCACCAAGAAACGAAACAACTGGATACTGTAAGGCCTCAAACTTTTACAGCTCAATTAGGTTGGTGAAGTAGTAAATTTCAGAATTCATGACAGTACAATGCCAAACAAAAATTTACAGAGACAATTTGTTAAATTTGAAATAAAATGTAATTGGGGCTGACAAAACATGGGGTTAGATTGACAAAGGATGTTCAAGGTTTAGGTGCAAGTAAATCTTCACAATTCAGGTTCACGACTGAAGTTTTTGATCAGAAGAACTAATGTGACCCGCTCCAGCAAAAGCAGGTGCTTGTCGCAGGTGATCATCACTGGTCATCAGTTTACTCAACTATTATCACTGCTGTCCACTACTGTTGTCAACCTGCAGAGACGTACATTTCAGCTAATAGCCCTTTTTACACGGTGCTGGTTCGAGGAAACCTACCTCCACCTTCCTTGGGCGGGTTCGGTTCAGGATGGATTGATCGCTTTTACACGGTGCGGGTTACCGAACCCGCCTCGATCTAGTTCGAGGTCGGTTCGTTCAAATGCGTGCCACCAGATGGCGTGTATCAACATTTACAGTTATCGCAAGTAAGAAATATCCCAAAAATAATCACTTAAAATCGATAAACTATGCTTCTAACAACATGAGCAGTGCTTGAGAAATCTCGTGCGTGATTTCTTCACAGGTAACTGACAGCAATGCGCCAGCGATGCCATTCATATGTAGCGTGCTCAATCCCGCACGAGGCCGGTGGAGGTCGGTTCGCTTTTACACGAGAGAATAACCAGCCTGAACCTACCTCCACCTACCTCCACCTTCCCGAGACTCACGCGGCGAACTGAACTAGCCCGAGGAAGGTGGAGGTCAGTTGTTTCGCTTTTACACGGGGAAAAATAACCGAACCTCCTCGATCTAGTCTCGATCCGGAACGCACCGGCACCGTGTAAAAAGGGCTATTGTGTGTAAGGCCGTTAACCCTTTCCTTGGTTGTGGCATGCGCCTACTTTTGCTAGATTGGGTTACTAGTGCTTCATGTAAGATGGGTGCAATCACGTCCGCGCGCCTGCAAAATTTCAGCGAGGAGCTCGACTGACCACGCTCCTCAGCATCCTTGAAGTAACTGACCATCAAATTTCACGAGTGTGAACAGCTCTTCTTGAGCCTTTGAGGAGCTCAACTAATTGAGCTCCTGCAGATTTCAAACGTGAAGCACTGCAAATAGGACAGGAAACTACGTTCAATTGTTTTAAACACCAATTGACAAACATGTACATCCTTTGTCGAGTTGTTTTCAATTATATTAAGATTCTGATCAAATAACATGTCATGGACGAGTTTCAAAAGACACAATTATATCCTCTGAAACAATAATATTATAATCTTCTGAACAATCAAGAATGCAACATGAAAATGTGAAATGCACTTCATGAACATGAAATTGACACATGAAAAACAAGACAAGCACATACACATTCAAAGCCCTTTACCTCGAATTGAATCTTCCCAGGAATAAACCACAAGACCCTGCAGGGTCTTTGAAAAGATAAGGAAATCCCCTCCCTCACTGTCATGGTAGGGCACCTATAGCTTCATAACGAACATTAGGACACCCTTGAAGGGATGGGATTCGAACAGATCCCAGGACAGGAGCAAATTGATCCCAGGAAAAGAGCTACCTGATCACAGGAACAGGAGCTACCTGATCCCAGGAACAGGAGCTACCTGATCCCAGGAACAGGAGCAACCTGACACCACGAACAGGAGCTGCCTGATACCAGGAACAGGAACAAACTGATCCCAGGAACAGGAGCTACCTGATCCCAGGAAAGGAGCTACATTTACCTGATCCAAGGAAGGGGGCTAATTCCTGATCCTGAGAAAGGAGCCACACCTGATTACAGGAAAGGAGCTACTTGATCCCAGGAAAGGAGTTACCTGATCCTGGGAACAGGAGCTATCAGCCCCTGTCATTTGGCAAACCAGACCTCATTCAACATGTCAGGCAATGAAAGGACCCTGCAGGTCGTGTTGATTACAATTTCTTCTTTGAATACAAGGCACCAAATGAGAGTCAGTGGAAAATTATCGAAGAATGGTTGTTGATTCCATAAATTTGAATTAGCTTTAACACTTGCAGTTAATGAAAGATGATTTTTGAAGCCAGGGTTCCTGACATTGCATTTTATGACAGAGATCTTCAAAGAGAAGCCCAGAACATGTAAAAAGACAGGACAAGGACCTAACCGTGAGTGCCCCTCCTAAGCAAAGGGGACAACTCTCAAGATATCCAACCACCCAGAAGTTAAAGCAGGGGAAGGGCTAAACAGAAAGGGCTTGAGAATACAACCATCTGGAAATCCTTATTTACTCACTGATCAGCAACTTCATCAGAGGGTACTAGGGTACGGAATCTGTACCCTCAAAGTACGGTAGTCAAAAGGGGCGATACTGCCTTATATGGGGACCATTTATTACGCTAATTCTTGAGTTCAGATCCGATTGCCAAATACAGCATTATTGGCTTCGTAGACAATATTGGGTGGATATATGTTGAGCGGGAGGAAACCGGATCCTCCAGAGAAAACTTGCCCTGTCAAAGAGAGTTGTCCAATCCAACTAGGGATTGCACCTGGAACCTCTAGTAGCGAGGTTTAGCACCTTTCTGACTCCGACTTCAACTACGAGAATGAATTGCAGTCCGCTGTGGACATCCTTGATAAAAACGATTTGATAGAAGTTTTCAATTCGTCAAAGACCATAAGTTGAAGGCAGAAAAATTTGGCCTAATAAATCAGAAGTGCAGATAAATAATGAATATTGAAGTCGTAATCCTAGTTGTTACGTCTTGAAACACGACTACAATATTTGCGATTTATGTGAATTTCTGATTACAAGTAAAAATTGTTCTGCCATTTTACGATTTGCAAACGTCTATCAAATCGTTTTTATTAAGGATGTCTACAGCGGACTGCAATTCATTCTGGTAGTTGAAGCCGGAGTCGAAGTCGAAAAGGTGCTAAACCTTGCTAATGACAGGCATTACTCCACTAGGACATTATTATATCATGGACGGCAGTTTTTAAAGTAGAAGTTAGAAATCGCCCGACACCATTTTCGCAGCGAACGCTAGAAGCGACTTTCTGGGTGAGAGGATGCGCGAGATTATCTACAAAGCATAGCTAAGCTTACCCCTAAAAATTTATCCATCATCTACAAGAAATGAGACAAAGAGGACAAAAACATGTGAAAATGGGTGTGTGGGTGACGATGAATGCATGTAACGTGTGAGAAAGAGGAAATGAGTTGTGTTGATTCACCACTAGGGGGCAGCACACAGAGGGGGTAATTTCATACACGTAATGGGAGACCAGGGTGTCTACAGCCTGTGGAGCACCAAATTTAAGACCTTTTTAAGACTTTTTAAGACCAAATATCGGCAAAATTGAAGACACATTTTCTTCTACACCTCGCCCCGTTTATAGATACCCAACTGGGTTTCTACCAGGAAAAAACGTGATAGGGGTCAATGTGGCTGGGAAAGGCAGATGTCTAGGATTTTTGGATTTTAGAAGTCTTGAGATGTAATTTCCCGGCATTTCAGAGCCAAAATTAAGACCTTTTTAAGACCTTCTTACAAAAATTGCCAAATTTAAGACTTTTTAAGGCCTTAAAAATGGAAGTTCCAAATTTAAGACTTTTTAAGACTTGTAGACACCCTGGAGACTTAACTGCCCTTAGGCCACCTGTGAGTGTTAGCATCCTACAACGTCACAAAATTTCACATCACAGGCGTAGGCCACGGCATCGTGTCATTATGGATGACGTGTGGCATGCACTTCTGCTCTTCGACGTCAAAATTCATGACGTTCTCGGACCGCTGACTGGTGGTGGCATCTAATGGCAGTAAAGTCTGTATTTGTATCCAAGAAGCAATGGCAGAATGAGTGGCAACCTGTCACTGTCTCTCTCTCTGCATACGACAGCAGGGTGCAGGTTGGATTATCAGTCGAGGCACTGCTTTGTACTCTCAACTGGTCCGATCTGTTGGATCAGCTACTTCTCGAGTTCCCCGAGAAATCGCCGAATCGACTGCATACGGTGCTGCCTCCTGGTGTAGAAACACTGAATAATTGTTGACTAACCATGAGAACTAATTTGTTCCAACCTCATGCCCAGGACACTGAAATTACTAACAAGTTGCACTACAAAGGTTCCAACAATGCCCATGGGATGAGGTTAGAATCAAAATTTTCATGGACAGTTTGTATTGTCAAACCATTTTTCCATGGTGATTAATTTCTAGTGAAAGCAATTGTTAGTCTTAACCGCTCCCATGTTAGAATTTGTTTACGTTATCTGAGGTAATTCATTACCTCAGCTTAGGAACCTTTGAAAATGACCAACATTCAGTCATCCAATGGAAGACATTACCTCCATTTGTGATCAGTTAGGCTAGTAAATCTGGACCAAAATTGGGGGTAACCCACCACTAATTGCAACAAAAATGAAACCACCTGTATTCTGCTTGTACATGCCGTGGAAATGACATATTAAAAGTCCCACTTAATTGGAGCATTGGAACATCGTGAATTTTGGCGTTAAAGAGTGGAGTCAAAATATAACCTGTGATACCTCAAATCTGGCAACACTTCGTCCGGTTTCACTCTACAGACCTAAAATTAGGTTCCAATCCCTGTTTTCAAGTCTAATCTATAAGACTAAAATGGTTTGGAGGGGATAATATTCAGCCATTAGGCTTTTCAGGAGGATGCCTACCCCTAAAATGGCCGGCTTAGATCTTTTATGGCCCATTTGTCATTGGTGATTATTCTGACTTGATGATCAACCTATCTATTATCCCACAATGCCACAGATAAACACCAAAGACTTTATTTCCATCCAGACAAAGTGGAAGGTACTCTACACGGACATATTCCGAGCAAGAACTGTCTTTCATGGATCGCAAACATCGTGCGTCAAAACCGAAAACCTGTTGTTTGTACAGCCATGGATATAAGTTTATCTACGGCTGATACCTTGAATACTTCAAATACTACAGGACCACTTTACATCGTTTGTTCCATATGAAAGTGCATATCGTTGGTCGTATAGGCTATCTGCATCAAGTGTAAATCGAACTTTTTTTTTGTTTTTTGTTTAAAAATCGAACTTTATGTTTTGTAATGTTTTGTGATTGTTTAGCAAAGATGAACTTTCTAAGGATTTTTGGGCTTTGTTTCATCAAAATCTGTTGAGTGGTTGCTGAGATATTTGAGAGAATCAGAATTTGTGATAATTTGAGAATTTCATATTTTTCACAAAATTTGGATAACTGAAGATAGAGCTAATTTTAAAATGCAGAATTATGCAATTTTGAACTTTCCACGCAAACTGGTTAGAAGTTGAGCATATTTCTCAATATCAACATTTTCATACATGAATTTCGAAAAATTTGCAATATTTCTGTCCAGTTAACGCAAATAAAAAACGTTTCAAAATTTCGTAAACCCATGTATGAAGTTACCTTTATCTGACTGCACCAGAATTTCTTGTGAAGCATGAATATCTCAAGTTATCAGTATGTTGATAATAGGCCTATCTCAGAAATCACTCAACATATTTTGATGAAACAAAACCCAACATCCTTAGAAAGTTCCCGTAAATCATAAAAATTGTAAAAAATTAAATACGATAAATGATAAAATCATTATAATACCGGTATTAAGTTTGGTTCTGAAGGGTCTTTTGGATGACCTTTTCCAAAAATAGATCCTCTTATCTAATTTTGGCAATACTTAATATTTCCAAATTTCCAAAATTTTGATGCAGAAAATAATATGACCAACAAGATGCACAAGCCAGTGGTATTTGAAATATTGAAGGTATCAGGTATTCAAGGATACCACCTAGAGAATATTTGGTTTCGGGAAAGCTGTGGCACTGAAGATGATCCAGAACAACCGGGTCTTCATTGAGCAAGCCAAGATCTTCTCCAGAAAAGGATGCAGTCAAGAAGCTGAGGTCATCGCTGCAGGTGACTAAAGGCACTCATGGGCTCGTACATTGCAAAGCCCAATACCAAAGACAAGAACCTGAATCTAAAGCTGCTTTTCCACGAGGCTGGTGCGGACGCAGACGAGGCGGTGGCGTGCGCAGGCGGTGTGTTTCCACGAAACGGGCACATACGCGGGAGTTTTCGCACGGGTTTGAGTCTTTGGTCGGTGGGGCCTGTTTCAACTTCCATCATTTCTTTATCAGTAGGGGAAAATGATGACGCAATACCGCGTGTGCAGCAAGGGAGCAGAAAATGGCTACATGACCGATTCGAAAAAAACGCGTCCGCGCCCGTCGACTCCGTCCGCAGCCGCACCGTCGTCATGGAAACAGCTAAAGGGAAACACACTGGATTGATTTTTCCTCCCGCGCCAGCACACACCTCGTGGAAAGGTAGCTTAAGGCTACACTGAAGTTCAAGGAACTAGTGAGGACCAGGGAAAGGAATTAATCCAAAGTCTACCGCCTACCTCAGGGTCTGTGAAGTTTCGGAGCCTACCATTTTACCATCAGGTGCCAGATTGGTAGAAAATAGGATTGGATGCTGATGCTTGGGATGGAAAATAGTTGACGAGCCGGTCCCACTGCCAACTGACGTTTCACCGTCTTAGTTACTTGGAGATGTTAGATGCAAATGCAAAACAGGTTGTTCATGCAGCACAAAGCACTGTGGATGCAAGAAATTAGGCCTTCCCTGCACAGCAGCACGCACCCTAGTGAATCCAAGAGGGTATTTGCGAGAACTCGGAGGAAGATGACAAAATTGATGCAGCCAATGAAACTGAGGATAGAGTGGGCTCTAGTTGAAATGAATAATATTTGGTAGAAATGAGTATGTGAGCTTATTCTGACGAAACCCTCTACTCATCCTAGCAACTGAATCTCGTGGCTATGAGAATTTCACTGGGTCAGCTGCTTTGTCTACCGATAATGGCGCGGAGAACAATGCATCGAAGATGCGTGTGTGTGTGTGTGGGGGGGGGGGTAGGTCCACCCTCAGTCCAGGGTAATAGAAATTGTCTAAACATGCACCTATCCTGTCAGAAAAGTTGCTGTTACCTGTCTCAGGACCAAGGAACAGTTACCTGGGCAATAGCATTTCATTTAAGTGTAATAATATCATGGTGTCTAATTTCGCCAGTACCCCAGTATCCTGTATTTTCTTATGGCAATAAAAACATTGTTCCAATGATGGGATTTTTTGGGACTTTTGATATATATTTTCCGAGATGCTAAGGATCAACATGAAATAGGTTTTGTTTTTGTTGCAATTAGTGGTGGGTCAATCCCCAAATTTACTAGCCTAAGTGGGCACACAGTCAATTGATGTAACAGCCATACATGTATCTTTTACTACCATACACACTGTCAGGTAGAGTACAGCTGTTCCTTTAATCAAGCAACCTCCCACTGACCACAAGTGGAGATATTTCTTTTGCCATTGGAGAGTAGCATTGGCCAAGCCAAATGACCAGGAAAATGCATGAGGTATTATAAATGGACCATTCCAGGGAAATCTGCATGGAAAGGTTTTTTACAAGGTCCCCAAGGTTGATCACACACAATGTATTTTGCAGTAGGTTAGATATTTTGTTGGTTGTTATTGGTCAGGAAAAATGTATGTACAGTGACTACCAGTAGATGGTACGGAAGAAAAAAAAATCCCTGAACTCGCTGATTGAAGAATGCAAAGATGAAAAGCATCTCAATGCAGGGAAGTCAATGCCATTAGAAAAACATGTCCACGATCACGACAGGTGATCACAATCATGATCACAACAGGTCACGACTGTTACGCGTAATGCATTTCACTGCAATGGTTTAACTGGGTCGATTTGACACGCCATCTTACGGTGTTCCCAACGGCGCAACGACAACATCTCCCGATACCAAGAATATATAAGTACCAAGAATGTACAACTCCAAATATGTGTCAAAAGTGAGTTTACTAATTTGCCTCTGGTGACCCTGTAACTGAAGGGATCTTAATTTGTGAAGGATCATTGTGTAGAGAAGATCATAACGAACAAAATGACACCTCCCGCAGTTGTATGCACTCAGAAATAACCGAGCTACAGAGCAGTTTTGAATGGACCATATTTTCGACAAATTGATATCGTACTTGATCTCAGGGTCGGGCACTCTGACCTAAACAACAAATCCATGGTTTCACCAAAATCAAAAAAATTTTGTATGCCAGTAATATGTCTGTAACTTTACATAAGAATATTGACGTTATTCTAAATAATACAATTCAGAGTCAACAACCCTTACATTTAAACATTGGTTATTTAATTAGAAGGCCTATAATTACCGTACGCCCTCTATTATCAGAAAAAGTAACCTAATGCCCACCCTTTTGATTGATTACTGAGTTGTACATTCTTGGTACTTATATATTCTTGCCGATACTTACCAGTATACTTTGGTTCACCAGGTCATTTTTGGAGACTTCCTCGATGTGATCTTGCGCGGTTGGCAGATGTGAGCAGAAATCACTGTAGATTAAGAACTTTGTTTTCCATTTTATAAAACAGTCACTGATTTTTGGCGTGCCACCCGTGCATGCCTTGTGAAGTTCACTGTGAAATGCTGTGTGGACTTGGGCAAGGTCCTGAAATAAAAGTAGGCACACTTCACTACAAATTAATACCCAAGGTATACTTAACTAAAAGAAGGTTACTTAACAAATACATGCCAAAAGTTAACTGTTTTTAAGTTTGGCTAGATCATCTTGCTCCGATTTTGAGACTGTGATGACCAACTAGTCCAGGGGCGGATCCAGAATCATGGGAAAGAGGAGGCACAGCCAGCGCACATCGTGGAAAACCTCGGTCAAATTTTGACATCTTTTCAAAATTTCAAAATTTCCCGGTCAATTTTAAAGATTTTCCAGAAAATAGAAGGGGCACGGGCCGGCTTTGCCCCCCTGGATCCGCACCTGGAGTCACACTTCATCCAGAGGCAGCACTCAATAGTCTTCGCCATTCGCCTGTAGCACCATGTTTTTACTCAGATACTATTCCAGTGTCATCTCTGGGTTCCTTGGGTGTGCGTTTGTGCACCCGAGGTCCCATACCGCCCAGGACAGGTCATGCAACTCAATGGTGCGAGAGATCTAGACTGGTTTCCGGTCCCAACATAGCTCAAGGATAAGGGACCGGTATTGCCTGATGTAACGACGTAGTTGATTGGCTAACTCTTTTTGAATTTGAATTTGTAACTTCACAGTTGATTGGTTAGCTATTTTGGTATGTGAGGTAAGTAAGCTATTTCTCAGTACTGAGGGGAATCCTCTGTGACGTCATATTATGGCAGCTTTCTGCCAAGTGTGGCC